>JARACY010000235.1:0-115952 GCA_029255725.1 Scrobipalpa atriplicella
ACAAATAATTAATAAATAAATTTTCAAGCTAGAAACAATATAAACTATATTATAGTTAGTCTGCTATAATTTAATTGTGACGCAAATTCCAAAATGCATTTTATATTTAAACATAACCTATCAATACATCGCTAAATGTTGCTATTTTTATTCTACAGCATAAAACAAATTATATATGCAGGTACAAGAGTGTTAAAATTGTCGGACTAAAGTTAAAAAGGCTGTGAAAAATGAGTACCTAAGTAAATCTGCCTGAAACTTGATTGCTAACATGAAGGACTAACGCTGTCAGAACACGAGAGATTCCTCTTTGAATAATATGAGAGAATTTCATTGTTGAGGTCCATAAAATTCACGCTGAATATAAATAATAAATTGTAAGTATTTTGTAGAGGAATAAGTAGTACTTGAGAATACTCGTAATTTGATACAGCTAAACGTGAAACTGTCAAAATCAAATGACAGTTAAATTAAATTTGATATCCTCAATTATTTATTTAATTCAAACAAATCAACCTAATATATTATTAGCCAGCTTGTATCGGAGGCCAAAATCCTCTTTGGGTCGATTATTTGCAGGTTTAAGTATGCTATTCTAATCCTGACAATTAACACAGTTTAGAAACGTAAATTGCCTAAAATATTCGTACACTGGCTAATTATTAGCAATAATTAAAAAAGTATGTCTCACTTAAGTTTAAATAAGTTAATAATTAAAAAAGTCCCGCTTAAATTAAAAAGCTTTAGAATTGTCATCTTTCTGGGATGCGACTTGCTAAGAAATTGCTGAGACTATTTGACTGATGCTAATTTTAACTTATACCCATTTTAAGTTTAGAAACTGATAAGCATCCAGAATTTAACCCTCGTTCTCCAATAAAATAACTGGATATTCTGACAATGCACTCAGAGCTGCTGAAACTAATGAACTGTGAAAAATATTGCTTTCGCTTGTGAAATGGATTGAGCCATTCATCAATTTTATTTTATTTGATGTCGGTGACATCATGTTTATAGCACCAATAAAACCTACAAAAAAATATTTTGCTGGCATAGCGTTTTTTGATTAATGTACGAAATATTATAAGTTATAAGCATAAAGTAGGTAGGTACCTACATAATTTGTGTTTCGGTCAAAATATGTTAGTCAAACTTTAGTTCAAAGAGATTAAAACTCTACTGATTTTCATAAAATAAACATCTTTTTATGTCCCTACTAGAGATACCACTTTATTTATTTATTGTTAATTATATTAAGTTTTCGAATCGACTAATTGTTAGTTTTGTTGACAGGATAAAGTACCTACCTATCTTTCGCGATATTCTGGAGCTCCCAGTATTACACAGATCGGATTACCATTACTAAATAGGCAACGTGGAAAAGGCAGACAAAGTGCTTTTAGCTTTTGTGGTAACGTAATCCGAGTCGGTTGCACAGTGGGGACCTTAAAATTGCATTGCTGAAACCGGCTGAAACAGGATTCGTCCAGCAAATCGACCGATACGGGTATTTGTTCTGATACTGGGTCTGGGTTTTGGTGTTATCTGGCTTTGACATTAAATCTGTCCTTTTGGTAACCTGACTGTTTGACCTGAGTCACAGAATACACAATAGTCGACACTCACTCCTAGATTTCATTCACTCCTAGCTGTTACTTTGTATTTGCTATCTTTTTCACAAATATCTATTATCTTACAAATGCCTACCTTGCAGAATAATAAGAATAGCGCTGCAAAAAAGACATAAATACCAATTATTATCAATAAAAATAACTTATGTGCAATTTATAGTAACTTTCTATCTTCAAGTCCATTTACTCATTACTAAAAAAAGACAATTTATACACCTACAAACTCAGACATCGTTCAGTACAAAGAGATTGATGATAGGGCACGGTGCTATAGAGCAAAGTTTTCGCGTAATCTCAGTTGAAATTTTAGAAGTAGAATTAATTATGTAAGTGGAAACTTGCGAGCTTACATCAAAAGGATTAGGTGCGCTTATAAAGTCAAGTGCTAACTTGAAAGTTCATTATAAAATCTGCACATTCTTAAGATTGTGAGTTGCGCTAGTTATATTGTCTGCACCTACTTCTTGGAATCGTCTTTTTTTTGTGGCTTAATTAAGTAGGATATTAGTATGATGTGACAATAATTTTTATCTAAACCTTTTTATCTGATTTTCAAAACATGTCCTACGATAACAGCTACCGTAACGCACTAGGATGCAAAACAATTTCACGCCTCTATCCCTAACGAGGGTGTCTTTCCATACGTCTAACAAGTTCTGAGGGATATTTCAGACAGATAGACTGTATAATTGATATTGTAACAGGTTGCCAGCCCATTGCCTGTACACAATCCTTGAATTCCTTTGCTGGATTTTACAGGCATTTCCGAGTGGAGAAGCAGCTGGCACATTCTATATTTTTTATCGGTCTCAGTCCAGTACCCATCCACTACGATGTTGTTGAGTATTCCGCTTTGCTATCTACACTATTCAGTTTCCTTCTTATAAATGTTTTAGAAGCTCTCTCGATGCCTCCGACTGTATTGAGTGCTTGTGAACTAACTTGTCGAGTAGGTATACATTTCCACATATCAGTTTTGCGTTTATTTAGTTATTTTACAATCGATGTGTTTTCTCTTGACCAGTGTTGAGTGTTGAGTTGACCAAGGTCAAAGTCAAAGATGGTAGTCTAAATGGCTAAACGTTGTTGATGATGATTTATCTAAATGTTAAAGTTAATTTAACTAGAGGTAATTTAAAGCTTGTGATCGTTTTCTTTATCGCATTCTGTTCCTTTATGGTAGATATTCATGGAAAAATTCAAACTTGCACCCAGAAAAAAAATACAAAAGGATTCACTAGAAAAAGGTATATACAGACACCTACAACTGAAAATGATTTATTGTATTAGATCGGTAATTTAAAGCTTGTGATCGTTTTCTTTATCGCATTCTGTTCCTTTATGGTAGATATTCATGGAAAAATTCAAACTTGCACCCAGAAAAAAAATACAAAAGGATTCACTAGAAAAAGGTATATACAGACACCTACAACTGAAAATGATTTATTGTATTAGATCGGGTCTGAGCGCGGTTGGTTGAAATACTTGATAGATAATTCACACGGCAGAAAGTAAATTTCCTCTTTGAAGCTGGATTTATAAGAAATAGCCCCGCCTGTAAACACTGTACAAAAAAGTCATTAAAGCTATGAAATAATTGTCCTTAGTAAGGTATACTGGGTATAAATCTCCCAAGACATAAATTTTGCGTGTTTCAAAGGCAAACTAATATCCAAATGTTTAATTTCATTTACGGTCTTAATTCATAATTCCCAAACGGTATTAATTTGACTGTTGACGAACGTGATCCAATTTAAATGAAATAATTTAAACATTCTTCATTCTCAGTGATGAAATTTGAGAAAATTAAACAAATGTCTGAAGCTCGATCAATCTCATAAATTTTCTCTATATTTTGTGAAAACAGGAATTTAAGGCTTTGTTATGAATTGAGAGTAAATATTGTGTTCATTATTATAATAAATTCAAAGCATTGCAGCATTTCTATTATATGATTCGCTAAAATGAAAAAAAAAATTAAAAAACTTAGTACTTAACCTGTTTTACCGTTTTTCTTTTTTACCAATCCACCAAAAGAGTAGGTACCTACGACCCACCTGTCTCATCCTTTTCTTGTTATTTATTGTAATTTTCTTGTGATATATAAATCAATGGATAAATATTAACGACGAAGGTAGACTTATCGCATACATTTGTAGTAACACCGGACCTACTAATACCAAAAAAAACAATCAAATTTAATGTGAACGCATTGGGCTACCTCTGCCATTCGTGTGGATACGTATGGGCAAACCAAATTTAAAATTTCGCCGCAAAGAAGAAGAATGTGAATAACTTACCGGTTTTAACAAGTTTGAAGGTGACTTGCTGCTGGTTCTTTAGCTGTTCATTGTGCGCGGGGTGCGTGAGTTCACGCAGCACCATCTCCACCGACGGCTGCGGCTGCATGGCGCCGCGCCACTCCTGCGCAGGCTCCTCGCGCGTGCGGCTGAACTTGCGCCGGAAGAAACTGACTTTCTTCGGCTTTGATCCTGGAAATAACAGACACATTTTAGAAAAGTTGCCACAGGGATAAAGTCAGGCAAAATTGTGAGTCATCTCCAAAATAAAACTAAAAATCCACACATTGTTAGGAAACCCAATGATAATGATACAGTGGAATATGGAAGCGTAATGCTGTTTTGTCAAGTACCATGCGCTTGCGCATTGATGGCGTGAATCGCAGTCAGTTAGTCGGTGATCGCACTCATCCCAAATCCACTCGCTCAAAAACCTTCAAGAGACGATCGATGCGGCGTTGGCGTTGAGGGCGTGGAGGTGCGGGTGGAGTACGGAGGTGAGGGACTCGGCTCGGAGTAGGGCCGCGGTGGTAGCAGGCTCAGGTGGGACGTCGCCGGTGAGGGGAAATGCGACGCCGTCACATCTGTCTGATGATCAGGCTCAGGCGTCGTCACGCGGATGTTCGCCGTGAACTGCGGCGTGCCCGCGACTTCGAAAAGAGCATCGAAGTCACGATCGAATATGTTCTTCCGCGAGAACGCGGGTGTGGGCAGCGGAGCCGGCAGTTCGAATTCATCTGGAGCGGGAGTTCTAACAATTTTGCCAAAATCATTGTCCTCGTGGCGCGCGCCGAGCTTCTTGAGAAACTTGGCTTTAGTGCCGCGCGGCTTGGCCGACCGCTCGAGCGACGGCGTCGGCGAGGCCGGCGCGCGCTCCGCAGGCTCCGGGGGCGCCGTTTTGGGAAGCGAAGGGGCCCTGGGTGGGGTGGGAGGTGGGGGAAGCAAAGCGGTTGTTCTGGATGGCACTGGCGGCGACGGACCGAAGATTAGGTCGAGAGTTGGCCGCTGCCGGGGCCGAGGCAGCGAATCCGATTTATATGTCAGGGAAACTACTTCGTCTGCAGGATATATTACGTACATCCCTGGCGAGACCGCATCGCGCCGGCCCCTCGCGCCCTCCGAAGAGGTTCAGCGCGTTTCTCCACCGGACTTCTACACTTAGTTAATTAATACTTTCGTCTTCGTGTCTTCTTCAGGAGTCTTGAAGTATAAAATTATAGTGCAAAAAGTAGTGGAATGTTTATTTTTTATTGTATCTTTTTTGCTTAGAGATTTAGACGAATTAAAGGAATGTTTAGGGAAAGGATTTTGAGCCATAAAGTAGAGGTAGGGAGGAACTATCTTCGCGTGAAGTAAGGCAGTCCACGCAGCACATCTTCAACCTAAGGAATAAAAAGAAAATAAAATATAATAAAACACAGGGTATATAATAATAATGATGTGATGATTATATCTTAAGTTTAAGCGACAGTAAAACCAATTTGACGGTATGGTATGCTCCGCAAGGGGCCGCCTGGTCTGCAACTACTCTTCCACTTCCACCGCACTATCAGTGGCAATAAGGCCTCTTGCTTTCCGGTGACCTCGTTCTCTCGTTGACTCTGTCTCCATTACATCTAGCCTAGACTAGGGTACGGCGTAAATAGATAAATGAAAGAAAAATAATCCTGTACAAAATTTGTATCTAAGAGGGAATATTGACGTATACACAGCTCGTTTGTAGCGGAGTACTGGAGTGATACAAGCGGGTCAAGAGGAGCGACACAATGGGCGCGGCAGGCCTCGCGACGAGGGCCATTCAGAACCCCGCAGCTTGCGATTTCCACAAGATTCATTAACATTTTCCTTTACAAGCCCGTCTAAAGATTAGGCGGATAATTGATGGGTTTATTCAAAATTTATGCAGATCAATTACTCTTGATGGATCTGATGCCTATAGGATGAATTTTGGGCGATACAATTTCTGTGTCGCGAGAAAGGAAATATTTCTGACTGGAATTTAACCTCCACGTTTCGAAAACCCCGTTTTTACCCGCAACTTAAATGGAATAAGATACCTATTTAAGTTGAAGTCCCTTCTAGTCAAAGTTATGGTTAATGTAGAGCTGCATAATGGGGAAAGAAATTTTAATACCAGTCCAGTAGTTTTTATAACCAAGTCAGTAACCTTTCCTTTAGTTAAAATTCCTAGACATTTAATTATGTATTCTATTCTCGTCTAAGTTGTTTAATATAAATAGACAATCAGTCGAGTCTATTGAACACCAAACAATAATCCACAAGGGTGATTTAACTATTGTGTCAAGACTGTAGAATGCTGTGAGTAAATACAGTGCATTACGAAGACAATGTCGTATTGATTCTCAGTTCAAACTAAACTGGTTAGGTAGTAGTATAGAAATTCTGTAGCACGAAGTAAAATTAATATTATGTAACTAGCTAGGTAGTGGTACTGCAATAGGACCAGATGGTAGCTATGCTTTGTTTTAACGGATTAATCGAATACGAGAAATTACCGTTTATTTATCTGTTCGTCATGAGAATCGGATTTAAATTTAGAACTTGATGAACTACGAGAAAGATTGCTAAAGATGCATTTACTTATTATCCTCATTGGATACCATCTATATGTGGAAAGAAAACAACGCGGTCAGTGTTAACTAAATAAATTATGTATAAACATTATGCAGTTTATATAAAGATTGAGTAAAGTGAAAAAGTTAAACAAATAAAGCAAGATTTAATCAACTCAAAATCCAGGCTGGGTCAGAGGTTTAAGAACACAAACGACGACAGTAAACCTACCAGTTTTCTAACACAAGTTTAAATCCCAGGTTAACTGCCTCTCTTGTTCTGTCTAAGCCGGGTAAACTCAGCGTGAACAAGACAAATATTTGCCAACAAGCCAGTGTCAATTTCCGCCATGTTTGAATGGATTCTAATCCCATACTTTGTTGTGGTTTACCACTCAAACAGGCGCTAGCACGGATTTGTTAGCAGAGGAAAAGTGTTTTGTTGAAGGAGCTTTAGGAATTGTTTGCTTGTAAATAAAATGTTTTTTTCTATACGTGATTCTCGTTCCGATCTGCGAAATACAAAGCTTTCAAAACACTCTCTGTTTGATTTATCTGCCACAAACTTGCCTTGTGAATGAACATTTGATTGAAGGGTAAGACTTTAGTTTTTGTGAAATGGTGCAAAAGATCGGAAGTATAAAAGAGGTCAAGTGTGCTCACAATGAGAAACAGCCACTAGTGCCTGCTCTAATGAGCAGCCGAGGGCCTAAAGATGAGGGAAACTGACACACAACACCGTGCTCTTTTTAATGATCGAAATAACAGGGCACACGAAAATAATATTTTCGTTTAATCTAGATACAGCAACTGAAAATTACAGTACACTACTCTGAAACTTATTGCCAAATGCTGGATGCATTGTTACCTGTCCAAATAAACTTTGAATTCGGTAACCAGGGTAGCAAAATCCATTCATCTTTGCTGTATATCCGTAATCAAAATTCGTCCGCATTGAAGTCCAGTATTTCCCAATATTCATTTAGCGTTGTATGTGCATCAATACCTGCAGGTTTATAATACCTAGTTGTAGTTGGTTCCCGGAACAAAAGATAAGCTTTTGCCCCACGCTCACCTACCGCATGTCTGTAATAATGGCATACCGGGGCGGTGTCGTCGCATAGGCATTCACTAGCGCGCCTATTTAATAAAACGAACTCATCAAAGACTAACATCGTTGATTTGATTGGAAATAAATTCAAGTATAATTTCTATTGTGTAATTAAATATCTCCGTAAATTACACAGTTATCTTATTATAACGTTGTAGCAAAGGCGAGTGTTTGCGTAGTTATTAAATCATTAGCTAACTTTGTAAAAAAATAAATGTATATATTATAATGATTCCATTATAGTATGAGATCCCATATATTGGACCTGTTTCTGGATGGGCTCGCTCTATCAGCGACTCTGGGTTGCAACTGGCTTAGTTATCCATGCATTGCATACGATTTAAGTAGGTATAATGACTGTTTCAAAAATGCTTATAATGAGTTTTTTCTGCTTTGGTGATGCCTAGTAAGCATAAGCTACGTTTTAGAATGCAAACTAGGAAATAATATTTATGACGCTCTATTATAATAACCAGAAATAGATAGAACCAACTATACAAAGACAAAGCAGCAGTACACAACTGGTGGCATATTGCGTTCCGAAGATGGGTTCGAATTCATACACAATTCAATTGAACCAATACTTAATTGGATTCAGTTTTCAATAGCTACATTCTGGGACGAAATTAACTTGAAGCTGTTATTTATTTTTACTTCCCATTTCTATTTTATGATATACAGAAAAATAAAAATAATTTAAGTAAATGGCAATAGGAAAGCGGATTATGTGGAAAGTGACCATGACCTTCGAACAAAGGACAAAAGCGCAGAATCATTGAACCTATGGCCAGAATTTCTTTCTCAGACAGTCAGTTGATTTTCCCACCTAGTGAAATAATCTCACAAAGTGATATTAAGTATAAAACTTTATTTTAGTTATTATATTGTGAGTAGAAAGCTACTAGCAACATTATCTCAGTCAGTAACCCCAGCATACCTGATGTTTAAGCGTCAGATTTATTATGATCCCAGTGTTTAGCAGTGTCTAGCCTAAACTTAAACCTAAATAAACTATGAAATATCTCCGTTTGAGCTGGAGCTCTCTCATGTCATAGCGTAATAAAGAATTGTGGCCAAATACAATTTTCGTGCAGACTTTGAAAATACAACGCTGAAAATATAGTTCGACGAGTAAAAAATACAGCTGAAGGGTGGAAACAAAGAGCTCGTTAGCAATTTTAATGTCATATTTATCCCTACGGGGTTAGCAGAACGTTAACGGCCAAATGCGACAGTTTTTTTTTACAATTTGTGAATTGTGATATTTCAGGTGGACATGAACCAATACTTATGCTGGTAAAGCAGCTGGTGCATTCTATTATGTTTTTGTTTGTCGCCCTTAGTCCATCATAAAAGTTCGGCTCAAAGATGACAACAGGGTACTCGCATAGCAATGTTAATGTCATACCAATGTCAGTGTCAATATTATCAAATTTATATGACTTTGTCTGCGTGCCTACAAAGAGTTTCGTCTGGGTTTACCTTTTAAGCCAAAGAAATCTTAAGCTGAACAAACTAATTTGCATTTGAGATCTCGTTAGTACGCCCGTGTGCCAACTTGACTTGGTAATTATTTTCACATTAGAAATGTAAATAGCGAAAAACGGTTACGAAATATGGTTCGATTTACACTAAAATTTGATTAACAGTGTGAAATTCAACAAAATCAATCGATTTTAAAGATAAGTTTAGACCATGCACTAACTGAAGTACTTTTTGCATTAAACAAAAAAAGGTCAGACGTAAAAATAAATCTATCAAATATTAAACTACTACTTATTACTATCAAATATTTATTTTTCGTCTGATGGTCTATGTTCCATGGCAAAGTATTAGGTACTGTAGTTCCGTGGACACAACGCTCATCCTGTATTATAAGGCCCGTATTTATGATCAGCACTTGAGACTGACAGCGAGTTTGAGTTCGTATCAGAAATGTCATTCCAGTACAAAATGACCTGTCAAATCCGCACTTAATATTGCTCTCAATCTTGAGATCGCTTTATAAATATGAGCCTAAGACTTCACCGATTTTTCAAACAATACAAGGTCCTTGTACTGCGCACAGAAAGCACTAGGCTACCACAAATTTAAACACGACTCGAAAAAATAAAAGAAAAGCAAGGAGAAAATTTATAAACTCCGTTCACCAGGAAAGAACCCCATTAAAAGTGTAGTATTATGGGTGTTTTGCCCCGAGGCTTATGTAGGTAACGTTGTGTTTCAAAAATAAAGCTACCTTAGTAAACGTTATTTTCCTTGTCTTTTCACTGCAAATGTATTACCTACAGTTGAGTTTATGTTACAAAAAACTAAACGAAAATTTTCAGTATTGTAGTAGGCTTGTGAAATACAGTGGTTTAATTATGAATAACACATTTCTTTTCAAATTTTTAGATAATTTTATTGAATAAGAAATAGAAAATAACAACCCACTTTTAAAATTACGACTTTGGTTGGGATAAAGAGATAGAGAGCCAGTAAAATGATGTCATCCTCAATGCTTAAGCAGTAAACAACAATTTCACAGCTGGGAAGGCAGCTGTTAATTTTTTGTCTCCTTTCTATTCTAATTTGATGAATTATTTACGTACTTACGTAGAGCTTTTAAATAACTCACTTATGCAAAAGATTTGTAGCTTGAAGAACGTTTCATACATGGACATACGTAAGGACTTGGCGCACATACAATACTGATTACAGCATAAAATAGGACATAAAAAGAAGTATTTTAAACCTACATCGAGAAAAAAAAAAACTCATTCAAACGGGAAATCTAATTTAGTCGCGGGTAAAACTGCGGAGCGGAAAAGTTGTAGGTTTAAGATATAAATTACATGGGCCAGAAATGCCCTCGTTATCCTTTAAAGATGAAGATTTTTTTATATCTTTAGACTTCCTACACGCAGTTACTGTCATTAGAGTGAAAAGGAAGCAGCGATTGCGGTGCGCAACTCATTTCCTGATTATGAGGCGAGAGCCGATCTCTATCGAGCCGTCGATCGCACAGGCACAGACATCTTATCATGAGTTTTGATATCTAAAAATTGAACGAGAAACACAATTGCGTTTATGATTCAATTTTTTGTGAATTGTAAAACCTACACCATTAAGTTTTATTTTAATTTTACATTGTGACCACTTTTGTTTTTGTTGAAATGTTTATTTTGTTTAAGAATAGTCAATTAAAATATGAAACTCAACTTTTTTATCTGCTAGCAGAACATAAATAATTGATCGATCAAGAATAAACCAGCCCTCCAGAACCTTTACTGGTATGTTATTAAATTTAACGGAGTATATTTCTAAAATATTTTCTACAATCCACAAAACGCTGTATTGTAAACCGGGTATGCATTGTTGAAACTAGGGTAAGGCATAATACAATTTAAAAGGAAGTTCCGGTGCATAATAAATAATATTATGATCAAAAAGAAAAAGAATTATCACCTTAAGATAAACCTCTCCGGAAACATAACATTTTCTGTAGGTGGATTAGATTATAAAGTTAATAGAGAAGAGCTAATCAGACACGCTTACTACAGGGTTCTGTTCTGATCACATCTGATGTTAATCACTAAGTATAACTACTGCGCTGCATCAAGTTCACACTGATAAATCACAAAGTACATAACTGGTGTTATTTTAAAAATTATGAAAGAACTACGTTATTTTAAATAATAATAAAAAAAAACAGTAGTTCAAAAAAGGCACATTAAAATTAAAGTACGATCTTCGTAGCACTCATGATCTCCAATTATAAATTCTTGGTAATGAACGGATAATTTTGATATACCTTCATTCCGTTGTAGTATTATCCTTACATTTTCTGTGGTTCACCTTCATTAATGAAAAGGATCCCCACTGACCTTTATTTCTTATCTGGGGCAAACATTTTGCTGAAGATGTGCTTTGAAATTGAAGGATAAATTATTCTCTATGTATAATAAAGCGCTAAATCGTATTTTTAGACGGTCAGCATGTTTTGTTATTAATTAAACGTATGATTAATTTAAAGACAAAGTTCCAGTATAAGACGGCAAAATTATATTCCTCCATGATAATACCTACTCACGGAAAAAAGGTAGATACTTATTCATTTGATCCACAGGACAATCCATATTAAATGAAAAATGAAAAATTCGTAAGAAACTCTTAAAACAAGAATTATGTTTTAAATATAAATAAACAGAAACATAATAATATTTTTTCTAGTATAGGTACGGATAGCTTTTTCGGCCTAATTTTCAGGCCTCTACAACAATGAACTCTTTATTTCACGTTTCTAACTATTTTACGATTTTTCTTCGAGAATAACATTCTGATAATCTCGGCTTGACAGTGGGATAAATGATTCGTAAGCTTACCTATTATTTATCTCTATACGGTGTGTGGGCGTACTTGCGTGTTTTTTCCCTGTTCATATTAAATCATTTTAGCTTAATAAAATGTCAGCGTAGTAGAAACATCACGTATGAAAAAAATGTGACGCAGGTTGGCTGTTTGATTTGTTTTAGGTACCTACTTAAAAAACTTTTTGACTTTCTATGGACAGCTATTATTTTGCTTTTGCATACATAAAATCACGCCTGTATCCCTAATGGGGTAGGCAGAGCAAAAACGACCTAAACATAGGTTGTTCCGCCACGTCTGACAAGTTTCGAGGGCTAATACAGATGATGATTATGTATATTGCTATAGTGACGGGTTGTCAGCCCATCGCCTAAATTGCAATACACTGAAACCCTCCCAGTCCAGCATGGAAGCACATGCTTATCACCGATAAAAAAAATATATCCAAGATAATGAACACTTTTGTACAAAGAAAATATATTGTAAAAGTTTTCACTGATAGTGCGACTGTTTCAGTGCGCTAAAGTTTTGGAGAGAATAATGCGGGTAGGCGATAGAATTAGCTGTTAAGGGATGTAGCGCGGACAGAAAGATTTTAGACAGCCTTAAAAAGATACTTGAGAGCGTCAGGGATGAAACATATCAGATATAAACTATGCTCAACATTAGTGTTTTACTTGAATCTATCTATTTGAGAACCAAACGTGTATAACAAGGAATATCCGTTCCAAATTACTTATAGTCACTTATAATTCTGAATAAGAGTAAATTGCAAAAATAACGAACGTGAAGCTATGGTGTTTAACACCAATAATTTAATTAATTTAAAAAGTCATAAAGTAAATAAAGGTAAGGTTAACACTACTATGTACCAAAACTTAATTAAATTTATCTTTGACAAAATGAACTTTTTAGTGTAATAATTAAGTATGTCAGCTTAAAATATAATAATTTCATACAGCAAACCTTAATTACTTAATGCCCGTAATTTCTTTTATTAAAACAAAATGGCAAACAAAGAATGCACTCTGACACAATGGCTGACTATTATCATTCGGGTTGTTTATAATTAACGTTTTAAAATGACGACGATAGGATTTAATATTAAAAGCTGCTATGGAAATAGAATATTCAATGCTTTAATTGAGCAATAATGTTGTGGTTTTATTGACTGTACTGCTATTAATATGTCGCACGAACCTTTCAAAAGTTAATGTTGATTGTTTATATTTATACTGATAATTTTGTAAGTGTTTTTTTTTTCGAGTGTGACTAAAAGTCTTGTTAATCTACTAAAGACCAGCAGGTATTCCCTGTGTACGTACATATCTATAAATGAGTCCTAATGTGCTAAGCATGAGACTAGATATAAGAGAAAGCCTTTGGGATATGTCCTGCTTCCTGTCCTTTCTGAAACCCAGTTTCACCCGTGGCTCAGTGAGATTTTCCGTAAAAGTGAAATATATTTGCTTTTAAAAAAATGCGAATAAAAATATTGTTGTTTCTGGCTATACAAGCTAGCTTAGGTAGATAAGATAGTAATTCATTGTGTCGACTTGACGGCTAATAGGATAGTAAAATAAGTGTTTTGTTATGTTAGCGCTCACTTTGGATATCATATTAATCAAGGATCCTATTTTGAGTTTACCTAATGGGCTTGACGTAGGTTAGTACCTTAAAACCCTTTACGTAACGCGATTGACAGTCCTTCTGGGAAATGGTGGAAGTTGATTGATGTATTCTCGACTTTCGTCCAAAAATAAGACCTATACAACGTGTAACAGAAAGGGTATATGCATCAAGATAGGCGTGAATCTACCCATGAAACTGAACAACTTTCCCTAAGGAACATAGGTCAAAAAAAGCAAAAAAAAAAATGACCTTCCATACAAAACGCATCAGCTGATAGCGCACTTAGTATGGGAAGTCAAATTTTTTGCTTCGTATTTCGACCTATGTTCCTTAGGGAAAGTTGTTCAGTTTCATGGGTAGATTCACACATTTCACGATGCATATACCCTTTATGTTACATGTTGTATAATGCTTTCAGTTACAATAAATCACGTAATCTCACAGGACTTTAGCCATAATATAGGCTTCTTAAAATATATTTTTTTTTACATTGATTTTTTATTTCACTAATGGCACGATGATGTTCTAAACTTATAAGTATATGCTAGGTATATAAAACAAAACGTAGGTATATTAATGTATTTTTCTGATGTCACACATTTTTTGCTTGCTACCTACGTAGCTATTCTTTCATGACTTTTCAATGCAAGCTCGATGCTCGTCGGTAATAGTACATTGTTTAACGAGGAGAGAACATGACCGATTCCCACGAGGGTGTAGTTTGAGGCCCGAAGCGCAGCTGAGGGCCTCAATACACACGAGTTGGGAATCGCATTTTCTCCCGAGTTATACATAGTGCTTTATACTACACCTATGAGGAAAATATAATCAAAAATCCTTGTAACATAAAGAATGATATCACTTACATGAGAAGATAACTTAAGAACATTTGAAGTGTCATCATCCATGCGAACAGAACACAAACAAACAAAACACATATTAATACAGTTACACATTACATCGAAAACACTAAACACTTAATTTACATTAAATAAGTCATATAAATCAAAGAACGAAAAAGAATTCGCGCGGACATGTTGATTTTGCCATATTTTTTACTTAAAAATATAAAAGAGACAAATGAAGCAAAGCACATACTGCCAAAAAATGTAAGTGGCCAGTATCATTTTGTGGGCTTCGATATACAAACTTTTTGTTTTTTGGCATTCGCCTGTTTCTAGTTTTGAATTATGAATTTAAAAAAAAAAATAGGAGGGGAGAAAATCCTTTCTCCCCTAGGGGAGAAAGTAAATCCCATATATTTTTGCCGCCCGCATATTCGTTCGCTTGGATTTACGTACTTTCTTTCCTTTTTTTAAGTAAGAACTAATATACTTTCCGAATAGGTGTAGTATAAAAAACATTCCTGACTTATATTACCTGATTATTTATGAGAACAGGAAATATCTATATTACAAGTGTACAATCATAGGTAGAAAAGGAAATTGCGACGGGATGTTTTCTATAGGGGTAAGTTCCTACAAATAACCAAGGGACGGACATCGCACCCTCCAAAGATGTAATTACGTGCCTAATGAGAGAGCAGGTATTCCTTTTTGTAAAAGTATGTAATGACGTCACAAAATAAAATAAAATTAGGTACTGTTCACATACATTCAGTCATGCTTTTATTCCTTACGGGATAGGCGGACTGTCAACAGCCTAGTAAAGACTAAAAACTCGAAATCACTGAAACCCTTGAGTCTTTTAGAAAGGTTAGAATAATGTAGGTGTACATAAAATAGCTCACGTGAGTCACGTCTCATTACTTAGAACCAAGGCAGTGACAGCTGTCATCATTATTTAAATAACGAATTTATAATACAGTTCAATAATAATAACACCTGCCGTAACATTACCGTAAATATGAGATAGATAAATTATTTAAATTGAATATCAAAGTGTTAAGCTGAAACAAAGGAAATTTTCAATTATTGTGGATCTCGCTTTAGTGTTTTGACAGGTGTCAGAAGCCACTCGTAGCGGAAAGCGAAATGCGAACAGTTCATTGGAAGTGCTGCAAATTAAGCTACTGGCTTATTGTGGAACTGGATACAATTTGAGTAACAATGTCGAATTTCTAATAGTGAAATGTAATTTTACATTTTGATTTTACTGGCGGACCCACAGCTGCAGAAGATTATTAAATTTGTTAATTCTTCTGTTGTGTGCACATCAAGAAGTTATTTCTTTTTGAAACCCAAAGTTTCTGATTTCTGTCGAACATGGTGTTTACGGAGTCGTTAAGAAAAGAGGCACGGTTTTTCTTTCCGTTTCAGATTCACGTATACATACATACTATCACGCCTGTTTCCGTAATGAAGCAGGCAGAGCATCAACGACCCAAACAAAGATCGTTCCACCACGTCTGACAAGTTTTGAGGGTTTTTTAAGATAGATATGTCTGTATATTGGTGAAGTGATAAGTTGTTAGCCCATCGCCTAAATTACAATATAATATTGAAATGAAACCCTCGAATCCCTTAGCTGATTTTTACAGCATTCCCGGAAGGAGATGCAGCTGGTACATTCTATGTTTTTCCATTGGTCCCAGACCAGCATGGTATGCCTACACGAATACTTTATAAAATACCAGAAGAGAGAGCCGAGGGGTTTAGTGGATTACAATTAAGGCGATGATTATGGGTCGACAACGCGTCACTACGCCATTAAACATTCCTTTCCGAAAGAGACTTCCCATTGGCGAATACTGCGTTATGACATGAACCAATATTGAGCCATGAAATGAAACATGTCACTTGTACTGAAGGATCTTTATTAAGAGCGTGCATGGAAAATTTTCACCCTATAATTTTCTTATTACAAAACTGCTATATCTCGGAAACAAGCCGACAACAGAACCCTCTTTTTAATTGTACCTAGCCCACAATATTTTCGTTAGTAGATGCGACGTAAAAAATATCCATCCGTGATACTTATGTACTAGATTTTCGATAAATATCGATATTATTTATCTATTTCCAAATTAAAGTCTATTTTGGACAATCCACAAAATAAGCCAAATATCAATTACTTCTACAAAAAACTACACATAATATATTTTCGCGTTTAAGGCTAGTGTTCACAGCCGTAAAAATATGTCCACGTAGGTGGTGACTATTACGGACAAGGGAATTCCCGGAGGCCACAGTAATGAAAATGTATATTGCGGTACTAATTCGGCTCGGAACGACGACGCGACGAAGACGGAAGTTCCTAGTGGAAAGGACATCGGTACCAATTTAGTCGGTAGAAGGGTGAATAAACTTGCCTTTTAGTTTAATTTAGACAAAATGCGAGGTATTTACCGCGCGAGGAATTCTGACAAGGCGTAAAACTATCTTCTGAACTAATTAAATATTTTCCAACGTTCTAATCTAATATTCATACAATTTCTGTTTTTTATTTCATGGTTTTGATAATTTTTTGTTCTCCTTTTAATTTTACCTTATATTTTTTATTAATAATTAGTACATAGACGCGATAACTTAGGATCTTTTAAATTAAGTTTGTAACAGATGCTGGTGGCCAATGATGTATAGCTATTTTCAAAGCTAGGAATCATATTCGTAATCAAAGTTGCCTGTGAAGCACATGAAAACCTGAAAAATATATCTACGTACTTTTATCATTGTGTGTTTATTACGATCCGAGGAATGCCCGCAGGGACAACTAATGAAAACTTATTAACCGACAGTCATTTCACGGAAACAACCTCGTATGGACGAAAATTTGAATTCAGTTATACGGAATTTAATTTACGGTAAATTATGCTTCTCATAAACTTTACTTTAGGCTAGTTCCGATTTCACTGTCAAAGATATTTGATACCACAAAATTACATAATGACTACAATTAAACAAAAAATAAAAAATAAACCTGCTTATAAAGCAATGTTTAAAGATTAACGAAAATAATCATGATAACTTATAGACGATGGTAGGTGTTAAATATTTATCGAATTCTTGGTTTTGTTTTTACAAATTTTGTTTAATAGATGAAAGTTAAAAGTTCTTTGTAAGATATTTTTTTACCGATCTTTTGACTTGTCCTTTGAGAACTTTGCGTTTAATTTAATAAATTAGTGAATTTCAAAACTTAGGTAAAATCAAATTGTCCAAATAGGTATGTAATATTTTAGATAGCAAAATAGAAAAAATTTTGTAGACTGATCATTTTTCAATTACTTATGTTTTGTGTTAATACATATAAAGCGTTAATTTATAATATCTTAAAAGTAATGTGATAGAATTTTTTTCATTTATCCGTCATAATGTTACTTTTAATAAGTATAGGTATATCTATCACCGTCTGTTTCCCAAGACAATATGACATAAAAACATCCAATTACAAGTCAAAATTATGGCACCTCACTCATTACTGAATCGTTTATTATCCTAATAACTCAGGACAGACGGCTCTATAAACAAGTGTTTATGGAGGAACGATTAAAGCTTAGATAATAGGAAAATTATTGAATAGAGCGAAAAAAAAAATTCATACTAGTTGATTTTATGTTTGGATACGAACTTTTTTCTGATTTTTACATCATCACATTTTTACCGTATTTTGCACTCTCAACGAAACGACCAGTGGCCTCATCATCAACAAGCTTGAATTTGGGTTGACTAAAGAAACAATTATGGGCACAATAATCGCACACTTAACCATAACCTGCTCCGTGTCTCAGTCGTGGTCATCCATTGATACATTTCACCCCTTTTTTTGTAGCTATCTTATGAATCAATCAAGAGTATACTTTTATCGAATAGCAGCTTTACCTGGAAATGTAACGATGTAGCGATTGTTTGACTGTAAATACTCTACATCTAGAGTTTAGCTGTTGTCATCATTATGTATATGTCATTCTATGAGTGGGGTATCATTTATGGTATTCCTATTTCGTTGCTTCCAGGCACCTTATCTTCAACTTTCCTCTAATCTAGTATTTTAGATTAAACAGCGTTACAAACTTGACCGATATTCGCGGTCTTGGCCGTGTAACAAGACTGTTCCCAGCTATTTTGGCAAGTCATAGTAAGCGCGTGCCAGTTCTCGGGATGTCTATGTCTATCTCTAGTTGGATGGCTGGGGCCGGTTTCACGAAATACAATTTACACATTACAAGGTGTAATTTAATGTACAGTGAGTAGTTAGTTCGAGCAATTTATCTCGTATCATTATGAATGCTAACCGGCTGCGCATTGTATAGCTACGTCAAATTGTATTAGTAATTTGTAATTTTTAGTTTAGTGAAACTGACTTCGGGCTATGATGCGAAAGTGAAATATTTCATAGAGCTATTTCTAATATCTCGGGTGACTGTGATAGCTTAAGTTTTATGAAGCTATAAAAAGGCAGTGGCATAGCTTTATGTGCGGAGCAAGCAATAAAGATGCCAAATGTATGCTTCTGTTTTCATCCAATAAATTGCCTTATCTATAATCAAGCAGTAGACCTTTATTCCTCAAGGGGCTTGACTTGCTCTCCGATCTTCGATTTTCCCTGATATCTTCCTAGTGTCTAACATTATATTCAAACCAATCTTTTATTATAATTACTTATGAGAATAAGTAGGTACTAGTTTGCTTCCGTCCAGTTTCTTAAATAGTTTTTCCGTAGTTATGAGACATTCTCCGTGCATACACTTCAGCATTCATCTGAATGATATTATTCGAAAAAAAAAAGAATAAATAGAGAGAATCCTTAAGTTATCACACTCGGCTAGACTTTAATTATTAATGACTCCAATAAGAAATATTACCTTCTTTTATTATACAGGTAGAATAAGATTTGGCTGGCAGGCAATTAATATGGTAACCATTTAAAAAAACCTATCGTAAATCACTTTTGTTTTCAGTGTGTGTGTTTTGTTACTAAACACGTTCTGCAAACAAATATTGTTCTCTATTAATAATAGTACGTATAATACCCGGTTATGAACTTAGTATTCGCAATTTGGATTCTGAAACCTGAATCTAAATAGAGATGCGTAGGCGTTATTATCATAGTTTTAATAGTAGAGAATGAGAAAGAGCTGCTGAAACCTTTAATAAACGTAAGTAGAAGTAGGTTTCGTAGGATTCTTGATCCTTTACATCTGATCCGTTTATATCACTTCTTATCTTACAGCCAATAACATTCCACAAAGGCCTTTCTATTCTCCTTAAAATCAATTTACATTTTGAACATCCTTCGCGATGCCGCTTCGTAATGGGTGGCATTAACACAGTACTAGTTTTAACACAGATCTTCTAACTTTCTCCCATATCAGGATGTCGGTTTCAACTCATAAAATTGTGTTTTAGAGCGTGACCATACTAGTATTTCTGAACCAATAATTTTGTGATTCAAATTGCTTAATTTTCTACATTTAACCGATATTTTTGGCGGTTGTAGCAGCTCTGTGTCATGTCTCGCAAGACTATATGTAAATACACCCTATGTATCCCGATCCCTGGTTCCCTCTGCTTTGCCTCGCTACGAACGCCCGAAACAATTATGTGCAGACCCCAGCTGAAATGCAACGTGAAATTGTATTATGATGCTTTCACAACACTGTTTTGAGGTTGTTTTGCTTTGGCATGCCGTTCACAGTTGTGTTTTGAACATACAGTAAAATGTTGTATACTTATTTATCTATATTTTTTAAATGTTCGTTAAAAACTACTGCTTTTGTTTGCTGCATACTAATCTAATTTTGATTTCTTAATAGACATAAATAAATAAAATCAAGTCAATAAGTACGATAATACGAAGTAGACAGAGCTGTTGATATAGTAAACGCGGATTTGACTACATTTTAATAAATGTCAATTTCGGTAGGATTTATAAAGTACCAGACTTTAATCCCATCGCCTTAACAGTAAACAAGGAAAAAATTGCGAAAATTTAAGGAAGAAAAAAATAAGAGTACATTTTATGTATGTTAACTCGCTCAGTGCAGATTAGAAATTATTATTTAGTTATCGTAAAAATCATGAAAATAAATATTTTGTTTCAACGCCCAAATACTCTCCGAAGAATGAGCCCGAAGTGCTATAAACTTGGATCCAGTTTTTCCCAAGGGAGTTTTCCGAAATAGCGGTTTGTCCCACTTCCTTCTTAGGTAGCGAAACGATTTAAACGTAGGTATTTATTTTTGTTGGATACGGAACAAATTCAGTGCAGAAAATCTGTTGATATAAACCATCATGCAAAATTATAAACGTACACTGTCCCTGAAGTTACAAAGTAAGTTAAGTAACCAAAACGTTATTCATTATGGCTTGAAACTTTGTAACCTACGTCAAGCACGCACCTTTCCCTAGAGATGATTGTAAATATATAAGCTATTAATGCGCTACTGAATTGAGGTAGGGTTTAACTATCATTAGTAGGGGTACCTGCATATCGATTTTGTAATTAAGTTCAGCTACGAAACTGAATAGTATGATTACCCAATTGTTAATTCTCTTTACTTACAGAAATGGTTAGCATTATTTGAAAAAAAAAAAAAAAAAAAAAAAAAACGATGGTATTTTGTTGGGGATATTCCAGATTCTGAGGATATTCCAGATACAGATAGAGGACTTCTTATTTATGTTGTGTATTGGTGTGCGGGTTGGGTTACCAAATAAATAAAATTACATCATAAGCTTTGACTCCTTTTCATCATTTCACTCCTTTTAACGGGGTCGGCTACCTAATCTAGAGGATTGAATGAGGGTCTGGTTTTTACTACCTTGTAAAGGAAGAAAAGTATGGTGCATTTGATGATGTTTATTTATTTTATGCTTAATATGGGATGGACGTGTTAGGTTGTAATAAAATATAGGAATATTCAAATAAGTATGTGGAACCTTTCCTATCAAACTAAGAAATAATACTTCTATCAAAACAGGCTATCCCGGAAAACGTTATTCCGGTCCCATCTGTTTCCTTTTCCGCATGAACCTCGACATTAAAAACCTTTTTACCTAATTCTATTATTCAAGGGTAACGTATAATAATATCATATTTGAATCGTATTTTTCTTATGTAAATTACATTACGCGACATTTTTACAAAAAATATACCGTGTGACTATTATTTTATTGAAAATGAAAGTGGTACGAATTGCTACGATTAATAAACATTTTGTCTACTTATCATACTTAAGAGACAAAACGATGGATTTATGAATAATCCATAATGTTTTATCGTGAGTATAGTTTCTACCTTTGAAGGTTTTTACTAATATATTTCTAATAAGATTATTTAAGTGGTGGTAGGATCCGTGAGGGGTCGCTTGGCGACCACCCTTTCACCGAGGTCCAGCGCAAAACAACTTGCTGTGTTCCGTCGGTGTTTAAGAGTGCCAGTGCCATAACAAGCATCTTCTGTCTGGGTGAGATCGTTCCATCGTCCACTCTGTCACTGTCATCCCTGACTTTGTTTAGAGTCAAAAGAAAATCCATTTCAAATAAAAAAAAAATGAATTCATTCGAAACCTAATTATTGTTTGCACCGACCAACCTATCTATTTATTTATATAAGTAAGTATATTTTTGTATAACATTCAAACACAACCTTTAGCGCTTGTATGTAATTCTAATAAGATTAATATGGCTTCCTCAACAAATCCGCACACAGTTCAAAAAGATTCCTTTTTTGTGTATATTTTGACTGTTCGATTTCGGTAGGTAATAATAATGTAGCAAGGGCAAAACAGGGTATTTCAGTATACGAGTATCAGTAAAAAAAAATAGCATCAGATTTGACAAAACCAGTAAAAAGTTTTCTTCAAAAAGAAAATGCAGTAAAAATAAACAAAGAAGTCAGTTTTAAGTTACTAAACATTTTTATTAGTATGCTAATGAAATCGCAGACTGGCAAAAGCGGTTTCTAGACCGACTCAAAGTAGACTTGAAAGACTTTACGATCTTGAGCACAATGTAAGAATGTTCTGGGAATATGGACGTTCGGTGCTTTAGCTTTCCAGCCCCTGTTTAAGTGGCGAATAGTCATAAAACACTACTGTCATAATGAAAGGGCGTAAGTCCATTTTTTCAGAAGAGATTTCCTTATCAACTCAATTCGACAAAACTTTCCCATTAAACCGACTCAATGCTGACTATACTCCAACTCAAATGTCATTACGGCATTTAATATGAGCTTTGTATCGTGTTCCATATCGGTGTTTTTTTAAAGTTTGTGAAATGATTTTTTACTCAAGACTTTTGTCTAGGCCAGATATATACGATAGCTCCCCAGCTTACACATAAGTCCTGAAATTGAGCTCAATTCTAGATGCCGCCTGCTAAATGCTAAAATTAAAATCTACTTGTCACTTTAAAAAAACATTAAAAAAGAACAGGGGATTTAGTCTCTACGGTTTTCGATTAAATCTGTGATTTAAGGCGTTAGCTGTCAATTTTAACTTCTATGTCAATGGCGGGTAAAATATTTTGAAAACGTGAAAATGCACGTCAACATGTGCTGACCACACGTAAACCACAGAGAGTAAAATCTCCTGGCCTTTTTCAACCTTTTTATTCTGAAAGTGACAGATAGATTTTAATTTTGATTTCAGCCGGTGGCATCTAGAATTGCGCCCATTTTCAAACATACTAAAAACTCCACTTACGTCCTTTTTCTCAGCCCATTTTAGAATGAGACAGACGAAGTTGTATAGGTGGGTGAATATTCAGCAGGTAGACGGCCCGGCGCCGCCATCAACACCGCGGTATTTGTCTAGGGATTCCGCCAATTACATTCATAAATGAATAGATGGCACCATACTGTGTACATTTTATTGCGCTAAAAGCACCTGGACTACTGTAGGTGTACTATATTTTCATTTATTTAAGTAACAAAAGTATGACGTTATTTCTACCTAGATAGTAGCGTGAATTCCACTTGCCTCGCGTGTACAAAACACCTTGATTACCCAACATAGTTTTAAATCCGGCTAAAGCAAGTCTGCTTGGTTTGTTTTTGGTCGTTGCTGTGCAGCATCACAATGCAACAAAACAGCCATATTTTACTTCGGAATATACGATTACCTAAGAGACAAATCCAGGGCTGACCATCAGCAGGATTTTCTATTGCACTGCGCTAGGGGAGACCCATGATTACCACCAGATGCATGTGCTCATTTGACACTGGTGTAATAAATTGTTACGATTGTAGGAATAACCTTAACAAATTTCTTCCAATCTAATATTCATCAGTTAATCAAGTATAGTGTGTGGGTAAACAGAACATAATTTGGCCGTAAGTCAATGAATGAAACAGGATTTAGGCAAGTTTAGGCAAGTCGTCAAGGACGTGTGGTGCCCAGGGTGTTAACCGACCCGGCTGACCACAGTAAATTAATAATTTTACCACACAAGGGCCGGTTCTAGAAAGTACCTTTCCCTGCATACAAAATATAGTACTACTTACATTCATTAAGATAAAAAAAAAACAGGATTATTGTCGAGGGTTTCCTAAAAGCCGAAATGGCTTAAATCCAGGAAAGGGGCTGCAGCGTTTCTGTGAATCCACTGTGAGTCCTATGAATATTACATCTTGTACTGCGTACTGCAGTGGTCAGTATGGCGAATTTGCCCAATTGAAGGAGGCCCAAGCCTGCGGCTACGGTGAGCTTTTAGTGCTGTTTTAGTATTCATTAGGTACGATACATCTATCTGTACCCCTTGATAGAGTGGGTATAGTTTTTTTAAGCTATTAAATCCTACCAGTATCCAGTTTTATAAACGTTTTTAAATAATTGTACTGCGTGTAATGACTTTTTTCAGTTTTAAGGATCATCATTGATTACAATGAGTCTGACGTTCTAGGTCCATTTTCGATTTAAAACAGATACCTAACTTATAACTTACTTACTTACAGTGAAGCATCCATTGAAATCGTTATCAATTATTTTGAAGCCCACAAAAAACCAAGAGGATTTTGTTAGGATTTAAGTGCCTTGTAATTCCTAAATCCACCCCTACTATGACACGCATTCACTTTATTAATAAATTATGATCCGGCCCTGCTGGAAGGCTTGTACGCCACACCCGTTTTTTTTTTCGTCGTGGCTTTACACGTGGCATTTTTACATTAACATTCCATTTTCGCGTGGATTATGTGAAAGAGGTGCTATTGCGGGAAACGGGTAAAGGAATTGAAATAAGCGTGTATAATTTGTTAAGCTAAAAGTACTCATGTGATTTAGTTAAATCTTTTTCATTTTAGACAGTACCTCCCAAATCGATAAAGTAACATACATTTCATCAAATCTACCGTACTTATGAATGATGATAAAGCCTCAACACTCTTTCATTACTGTTATCTGATTAAATGATTGGAATGAAAGTAGTTTTGTTGGCGCTGTTACAACGTCTGTGGACGTCGCAGGATGTCGCGTGACGTCCGCCGACGTACCATGGTGTGACGCAGTGCTTGCAACGTTGCAGCCGCAATTCCTATAAATTTTTGCTATTTAAGTTTATAGCGGGGTTTAAAACTAGCTACGAACAAGTTAAGTCTCAATTTTTTTGTAACAGTATTTTCTGGTTTATGAAATGATTGGAATGAAGTGGTTAGTTTTGTTGGGGCTTAAAACTAGCTACAAAAGCTATAGAGGGAAAAAAATATATCAGCAATTTACTGCTCTACGAGTCTGTGGAACTATTTCACAATGTGAGGTTTATATGGGACGATCTTTATTTTTAAGACCAGTACTTATGGGTTTGCATATTGTTGTTGATAACAAACTACTTTGCCTAAGAGTAGAAAGATTTATTCAATTCAGCGAAAGAAAAGTTGGCTTAAAAAATGTAACATTGACAATTTTGAATGCAAATATTGTGCCATGACTTAAATTATTTTACCACAAAAAACAATGATAAAAATAATTTTCAATCTCGAGTGATACGAAAAATAGGCTCAAGTGAAAATGATACCAAATAAGCCGCTGTTGACGTTTGCGGCGCTCTCGTTATCCAGGTTGAATTTATTGGACTCATATTTTAGGGAACAATGTAATAGGATCCCATTTATTCGGATAAACAAGGGGTTTAAGTGGTATCGTAGACATTTGACACCTGAAATTCTAATTTGACGACAAACCGTCAGACGTCAGTATTCTTAACCTTTTAAGTATAATATCTCACTAGATAATTTATGCCAAAAACGAGGTAGCCTATGGAAATCCGTACCATCATAATTATAAGAAATCTTGTTACAATGTTTGGGAATATCAGTACTTTCGAACTTCTTTTGTACTTTTGGGTGAGCATTCTGTCGCCGACTCCTCTATGAACTCTACCTACTTCCTATAAAATATTCCTTATCTAGTTCGAAAACTGTCCGAATGAATTGAATCTAAAATTCCATGAAACGTTATCCACTGAAATTTAGAAGAAAGTGGAAAATATATATCCAGTAATGGTAGTACAAGCAGCTGAGAAGCAATATCCGTTAACGAAACCACATTTTACGTTAGAGTAACAGACTTGTATCAGGAGCGTATAAAATTACATTGGAAACGTAATATTGCTACTTTTCTGTTTTAAGTTTCCTCACAAGAATATTTCAGATATTGCAAGTCTACCTGCATTTTATTTACGATACATTATAACTGCATGTCACTGAAAGTATTTCGTTATGTTTGAATTTATTTTGAGCTATTCGATATTGTACTTAACAGCGATAAAAAGAAATACCGACTGAATATTGCAATTTTATTTTGGCAATTAATATTTGCATCAGATGTATTCAATAACTGGTAGTGCCAAGCTCTAACACTTGAACTCAATTTGCTTTTTTCATTAAAATTAACCCATCTAAAAATACGTGACAATGTAGTACCTCAAAGGACGATCACACCCCTGTGTTTGACTTTAGGAGTTTATGACCGGGACGTAAACGTGTTTATTGGTCTACTTAGCTACCTACGACTGTATGTATACTTGGCTAAAATGAAGCAATCAACGTCACATTAGTTAGCAAGTTTAATGTACAGCGTGTCCTGTAAGTAAACTTAAGGAAAAAGGAAGGCTGTGTTCTTGTGACCCGTCAGAAAAAATGGAAACTACGTATAAAAGCAGCCTGAAAATATTTTCAGAACGAATGGCGCAAATATGAATAAAATACAATAATAAAATCTGTTTAATATTTACTACAAAAAAGCAATTATTTTATTTTGTATTTGTTGAAAATTTGTAAACTGAACATCAAGTTACAAATAGAGCACATTTTTACTTGGTTAATTTACTACAAATTATATTCGCGGTAATATCAAACTTGTAATTTCGCTTAAAGTAAAATTTTCAGTGCCGAAAATTGGAATTTGAAGGAAATTGTATTGTAACTGAAAACCAGTTTTATGTAATAACGGCGTAGAGCTAGCTTAGCTTTTGCAAAGATTTGGTTTTCTATAGTCATTATGTTTGGTTTTCAAATTAGTACCTACTATATTAGTTTAGATCATGTTCTACTTTCCATAAATAAAATATCTACATTAACAGTAAAGTTATTTGCTACATCATAGCTGAAAACAATGATTAAATATAATTTGGATTTATTACAATAACTTGCATCAAACTTAAAGAAAGAGTTAATTCTGTAAGATCATATTTAATTTATATAAATTCTAGCATCATATTTAACGTATCTAATTCATAACTTACATGATGTCTAGTTTCTGAAGATTGTAAGCAAGAGTTACCTAAGTTTGTGTTGGAACTACAACTTATGCACTTAGTCGGCGCTGAAGTTAAGATAACTTACAAGCAACGAATTAGAGCTAACAAATACAGAGGTCGTAAGGAAAGTTTCAAACGAGACTGTCATAGTAAAAAGTTAAAAACATAAAACACTTTGTAAGTAAGCACAAATTTCAAATTTAAAGAAGCATTTTAGTTTAGTAACTCAAAATGCTTTATAAGCTACAGTCCAGTCTTCAGATGGGGGTATTTGCCATACTCACCATGCTTGGGAAGCAGATTGGAAAGCACAGTGCAAGAGTTTTACTATTCGTTCATGTATGCTGTTGCTACCCATTCCTAAAATTTATCGTCGTCTATTAATTATTATAGTCGACTTTGAAGACACACGCCAGAAGAAGGTAACTAGGGTGATTTTATTCTAATTCTTCATGAGACTGAGTAGCTCAGAATAAAAATATAAAATATTTTAATGAAATTATTCACGTTTCAAGTACAATCTCCGAAAAAAACCGCATTTAAAGGATACAATGTCGAGGATATCCGAATAAAAATGAGATTCTAAATTTAGTAAATGCAAAGGAAGTGCGTAAATTGAATAAGCACATTTGGGATTTGTGTGATTTCCCTCTCCGTTTATAAAATTCACTTTGATTCTTTGAATTCAACGCGGAATATGAAATTATATGATTGGCCAGATTTTACCCGTCAGTTCGAACAACAAAGACTGAATAATATTTTCGTATTTACATAATTCCCTTTCACCTTCAAATTCATTGTGATTGTGATGAATGGTTAGAATAAAATTGGAATTTTCGAGACAAGTTGTTTCATTTTTCAAAATTAATGGCCATTACATAATTATTATTATGTTCAAAAATATTTTTGTCTCGACTTGTGTGTGTGTGTGTGTGTGTGTGTGTGTGTGTGTGTGTGTGTTATATTATTATTTATTAGCAGGCAAGCAGTTGAGACAATTGTTAGTTGCCTGTATCCAGTTATCCATTGTTGGTTTTCTTATCGGTTATAAATTTATCAAGTTTGTTTTTGAATTGGTTTGTGGATTAAGCATTTTGCAACGTCTGCTTATTTAAAAAAAAAATGGTGGAAGATTTAACCGTTTCAAGTAAACTAAACGATGGCAACTAACCAGTTGTCCAATCCAATGATTTAAAACTACATCGTTTTATTTATTACCAGCCAGCCACTTTCAACCGTGAAGAAAAAGCTCAAGCGGTCCGCGGCGTTGGACAAGGATTTATCACCACGCCGCCGCCTGCCGCTAAAATTGCGTACCTAGTTCAAAACGCTCTTCTAAACGCTTTACTGACACTTCACACGAGACGGAAGCTATTCAGACCGTACGAATATTTGAATAAAGAATTTTCACTCGAGATGAAGGAAGGTATTTTGTAAAAGAAGTCGTTAACGCTTGTGACGCGAATTTACATTACCTACACGAAAAAATAATAATTACAAAATAGCAGATAAAGATATAGATTTATCTATAAATACGGCATAACTTGTAAAAGAGTTTTGTAGGTATATTTACACGCGGTCTAATTCAGACCGTTTTGATGACAGATGAGGTGTCGTTTTCAAGGTGTTAAGAATAGTGTGACACTCAATGTCACGAACTAGCCGTAAGGTCACGATAAATAGCAAAAATTTAAGACATGTCATCGTTTACTATGTTAGGTTTTGACACGATTATGATTTTCTTTTCTGAGCTCCAAAACAATGAAAGAATCGATTACAGTCCGAGAAATCAATCAGACCTAGGGGCTCAGTTTTGATGAAGTCCCAATCCAATTTCGTTACAGTGATTGTTTATAGGAAAATTTATCTTTTTAAAGCAAAATTTGCTATTGTCTTTCGTTCTAGTTCTGAAACTTAATCAACAAGTTCACACATCAAATCAACTTTACCTGTAGTACAGAGTACAAAAAAAAGATTTAATATTCATGGAAGTGGAAGTCGTTCCGGCCGGCATGTGTGTTTTTAATTTGTAATGGCTCTTACGCCGTGATTACTGACAGAGCGTGTGGTGCTAAAATTATGTAATGCTAATTTAGTGTTTGCTTGTGTCGGATGGGCCAACAATTTCTCGGTGGGCCTTGGCGCGTGCGGTGACAATGAACGCAGAGACACACGGCTATATTTACATCGACGACGCACCTGCGACCGGGACTCACAGCTCAGCTGTTTATTCCGCGTACTACTGAACTCATCCGGCGCAATCTTAAGCCCAAACAGCAGCCTTGAAACATCCAAGCGCCACGCCAGACGAAATTCCTAGAGTTTTTTCACTCAGTAAAAGAGTTTTGTTTTTAATTGTCGCGGAAATTATTCACTGTACTGCCGCCGCGGCTTTAATTTACTCTGGATTAATTAAAAGTGAAACACAAAACGAAGTTTTAATAATGTTGACTCGAATTTCGTATTCTATTTTAATTCCGGGTTAAGAATTAACTTAATTGGCTTGTGTCTACAGAGCTGCAGTGGCTAAATCAACTGGAACGTGTATTTTGATGGGACGGGTTAAATTATTTACATTGACATAAACTGTGGTGAATGGCTGGCGTTCGCAGGTATTTCATTTACGAGGAGATTAACGTTAATGGAATTGTTCAATTGCTGGAGCGAGTCTGCCTGTGCTCTCAGTAATATGGGGCACGTCTTGTTTTGTATTGTATTGTCAGATGTCATAAGATATGTAGGTAACATCGACATTGATATAGCTGTAAGTAGGAGAGTAATCAACCGATGATTAGAGTTCTGCTTGCAAATATTTATAGAGATAGCTATGAACAAAATATTTAAATAGAGCAATGATTTCCTTTTAACAATTAAATTTCGATTCCCTCTCCCCCAGTCACCGTAATCTGTAACGATTTATGTTATAAACAAAAGTTTCTATTTTAAAAACTTCTATGTCTGAGATCCACCTGTTTTCCTGGTGATAATTGATTATACGGAGCCAGCATCTAAATAAGTTCATAACCTCTGGTTATAGGTAGCCGATCATGGTTTGCTGATAATAATAATAGGATAAATTGACATCTGCCGGCATCGTAACGCAAATATTTGCCGCGGCGAACTGACAGCGGATTATTGGATTACAAACTAATCTCGGAAATAGATAGGTAAACTTGACAGAAATGTAAGCAAAAGTCACATGAATACCGGGTGTAAAGAACGGTACTCTGTCATAAGACAAATTTACGATAGGGGTTGCTCAGTCAACAAAACTGAAACAACATTTACCAGGAAATTCTTTCGGATGAATCATTTTATGAAGTAAGTAGCAGTCTACTGCTGCAGGTCTCACGACTGATTATATTAGGTGTGAAAATGAGAGAGTTAATTATTCACTAAGAATGTAAGAATTCATTTCTCTCTTTTAAATACTTGACAACGAAACTTTAAATATTCCTCTTCGAAAAGAAAGAGGATAAAAACTGTCTAAAATGTGTGTGAGATCATAATTTTTATCCGCTTTAATTTATCGCAAAAAGTTAAGCGATTAAGATATTTGATGATTGAGATTGATAAGAGATTTGATTTGAAGATGATTAGGATAATTTGTATTGATTCAATCTTATGAAACACTTACGATAAGCCTTTTATAGGTATTTAAATAAATTCAGACTCTAACAAAACTACACTGTTAAAAAACATAATTTTTACTCATTACAACTAAACGTGCGCAAAGTTCTGACCACTACAGTCGACATTAAAAGAAACTCTCTTTTTTCGGCCAGTTGACTAATGAGAATGGACGACCGCAACTTTAGGGCGCGCAACCCGAATATGTTCTTGTAATAGGGTATTATAGTTGTTGATGTTTCTAGATTGTTGTCTGAAATTGCGGCAATTAATTTCCTTTGTATTACTACATTACACACAAAATAATTTCTTATGCGCCTGGAAGAGATTTCTTTATTCTGAAAGCATCACACCGAGTATACATATTTTTAGAATGCGACAATGAAATCAAAAAAGTCTAAAGTCCTATCATTAAAATATAGGTACTAATAAAGGTATTACTGGCTGTCATAGTAAGTATAGACTGAATATCGCACTGTCTAGTCTGCAGTCTATTTCTAGGATTATTTGAGAACCGATCCATACCAGACAGTTAATAATATAGCTAAAAGCTAAAACTATTGAAGCAACGTTCTAAAAATGTCACCGGAATCGATTAAATTTAGACCAGATTGACCTGATTCCGTTCCTGTTCGATTTAAAGCTATAAATGGGTTAAATTTGATTTTAAGTTTGCTATGTCTAAAGACTGTGATAAATGCGTTCAACTAAAGATTGAGACTTTACTGCCTTTGTGTTACCTGCGTTTGTTTCCGAATGCATAAAACCTTTCAAAGGTAGAGTGAACAGGCATCTTTTGGGCGAGAGCTAACCCTTTATCAATAAAAAACGATAATAGGCTTGTTTCCTGGCTGGCTTAAAAAAAATCAGTTTATACTTAAAACTGATGGCTAAAAATCTGCATTATTATTAAGATTTAATAATCGAGTTAAAAATATAGAAGTTAATTTGAGTAGTCAAGTATTTACGAGAAGTGACGTCATACCTCCCGATTTTCATACAAAAATGCGTTCTTGACATTTCATAAAAAGTTGCTGATATGACAGTACAAGCGAATTCGGAAACCGAAAACACATTGGTACGTGGTGCACATCGAACTTTGACCTCCTGAATAGGAGGAGGCTGTTGCCCTATCAACTACACCATCAAGCTTATTTTATAAATATTACTTTATTATTTTCGAACACAGATTCGATAATTTAAAAGCAAAATTTACTAAACCTCTTTCCTCCCAATGGCATTATGATAATCAAAAGCAAAAATAACAAGCAAACATGGTATACATTTACAATTAGATCTGCTTCATCTTTATTTATAGGAATGCCAATTCTTTGATGGGATTAGGAAGACGAGGGAACGAAGAAATAATGGATTAGCTTTACGTTCCTTTGAAGGTTCATCTCGTTAAAATATAGGATTATTAGGTATATTTTTATAAAAGTTATAAAAACACCTTAACATAGTTGTTCTTGTAAGTAAAGAAGCTCTTAATTATGTTAGTTATTTATAGACCTACCTATGGTATAGTACTCGTACTATTTAATTATATAGACTCATTTATGAAATAGAGAAACACGAAGTGTAAGCTGTGCCTAGTGTTAAGCGTACTGAGAATTTACCTAGACTACCCCCAACAGATTCGGGTTGGGAATGGGAGTTTTTTTTTTTCCATTTCATGTTTTTTCAACGTATATTTAGTGAAACAAGTTTCCTAAAAAATAATTATCATTTATTACCTACACATTTACGTGTAATATTGATATTGTCAATATAACATTTCTATAGCTTCGGTAAGGTTGCACCCGCACAAATCTTATTGTAACCAACAATATCAAAGGAATACCGAAATCACATGACCATCATCATATTTTCGTTCAATAGAGTGCTTACGTCTGAATGAAGCATATCAAAAGTTTTTACGACACAATAAATTTTCACCTTTTTACTTGAAACTTGGTAAGTTGATTTGATATTGTTCCATACAACCACTGGTACCTACCTACATACAGGAATTTTTCGCAGGAAATATTTGCTCATGACTTTGAAACTGTATGCGATTAATGGTTGATTTGTTTATAATACTGTTTATCGTCCTCTTAAGTTTGTTGAGCCAACGAGCAGCTACTTTCTAATGAATGAGACAATGGTGAGAAATGTGTGACCGTTTACTTATGAACATAAACCGTTGAAAATAAGTTATTCAACCAACATCATTATCATCAGCTCAATATACGTCCCTACGGAGGGGCACGTCCAATAAATTACTCAATTTACCAAAAATAATAATTTTGAAATAAAAATAAAATAAATTCTAATAATAGATGGTAAACGAAGAAACCTTTAAAAATGGACAAGATACAATTAAGCCTTCAGGGCACCGAAAATGTTCATTAAAACTTAATTAAGGCTAAAATTTCATTCACTGTTATAAAGTTGAGGTTTTTTAATATTATTTTTAAAGAAAGGGATGTAATATAAAATTTATAACTGTTAATCAGATTGATGCTATTTTTTAAATAAAAAAATACTTAATGAAACAAAGTTGTTTATTTATTTTCGCTTGTTATTTCTGTCTGCTTATTAGAGGTAGGTAGCAGATGGACAAAAGTAACAGACAAAACCTTCGCATTTAAAATAATTGGTACTTAAATGTTTCAGTACGCCGTCTACCAGGAGGGATCGACGGTGGTATACCTAACGCCATGAAATAGCGTAGGGATGTTACAAGAAGCGTAATGAAACTCAAAAGATTTCACAGGGTTTCCCGCACACGTTGTGTACTCATTATTCTGTCATACACTATTTGTAATGCACTAGAATAATCACTCAGTTAAGTCATTCCGCCGACGTTTTAGTGCAAAATTCGTACGAGAGAGCAATAAATGTACAAACACCATAATTCCAGAATTTAGTATTTCAAAGACCTTCAGAAGTGGTTGGTATTGTAAAAGTCTTAAAAATACCCACGATGTCATTGGACTTGGCACGGGCCGAGGATTATGATCTTGCAGATGATCACGCCGTAGGTAAGTATATGAAATATAAACACTGTTTATTAAACAGGTTGTAGGTACCATGCGTGTATATAGCTGGTGACAGCACAATAATAGATGATGTTTCATTCAATAACACTTGTTCTCCAGGCCAAAAGAATATAGGGTCTTAAGAATATAACGCAAAACAAAGGGGCATTAACCTATATAGTATAGAGGCGGCCAATTTGTTGTCAAAAAACTATATCATCGTCCACAAATAGAACGTTTAAATTTTATGTGTTCCACAAAATACTTAGTGGATAATTTATAAATCGTAAATTGAAGAGAAGGTTGCGATTATTATTATAATTTTGTAGGAATTCCAATTTTTATATTCATGTTTGAATTATTTCTCAACATTTTGTTCTATTATTTCTTCCAAAATATACTTAATGTCTTATTCGACTATACAATTACAATTTGGAAAACTAAACATAACAATAAAAATGTGGATATGAGTCTGTAAGTAAGCTTTTACTATTTCTTCTGGGAAATTGTAATATTTTAACTTTTCCATAAATAAGGTCTAAATAAGTATTTTTTGTGATTTTCATAGTGTCAAAGATAAAAGCAATGCAGATTTATAGTTTCACCACATGTTTTGTGGTATTTTTTAACACGCTGTATTGTGAATGACCTATTAGCTATAGATAAGTGGGAATAAACTAAATATAGCTGTTATGAGTAGGTACATTTAGCACTGCGTAGCTATGCTAAGAGCGTGACCAAATTATTATAGGTAAGTTGTTCATGTGATCCAAGATCAGTACCTAACTATGACTAACAGACCAAAATTACTAAAACATAAGAAATAATTATCTATCAAAAATTCAACTCGCAGACAGAATTTCCGATTTGTGGTTTCTCATCTTTTAGAAACAAAATAGCACAATATGATGAGTGCAAATAATAGATAGATAACCCTTCCTTGACAGTCGGGTATAAAGAAGATAAAATTATCAAACATTTGAAATTGAAAAAAATTATGTTAAATAAAGACTAAAATAAATAGGTTGCTGTTATTCTAGATTGATCTTGGATCAAATGCGATCATTATTTCAGTCGAATATAAGTAGAACATTGGCACTCGCTCGGACATTCGACAGCTTTCTTATTTAAAATATTAAGTCTAGGTACTTATAATCGTTGGTACTTGTATTCGAGAGTGGTAAAAGCATTTTTCCACCTGTTTACTACATACTGTAATGTTTCTATTGCAACCCTAAAAATGATTTAGGATACAACAGATGTAAATGTTCTTCAAATTTATTTGACAGAAACAAAAGTAATCTTTGCCTATTGTCTTGTCGCATTAAATGTTTAAGAAGTAATAATATTTGATCATTAAAACATGTAAGTACCGTTAATAATACTTACCTACATGGATACTACAAATAGGACAACGGCTACTATAAAAAAACGGCTAATACATTATTTAAACTGCTGCTGTTTATCTAATAATAAAATAAACTTATATAAAAATAAATAATATTAACTTACCAGGTAACTATGATAGTTGATTATATGGTAACTATGCAATAATACACCAAAACATCCACTACAGTTTAAAGATTATCAAACTGTTTATATTAAAACCACACTTATGAAGTAATATGTCTTTCTACACTTGAGTTTAAACACACTTTTCTAAACACTGTTCCTAGTTTTATTTTTACCACTAATTAAATGTCTTTGGTCACACACTTAAAGTTCTATCAAGGGTTTTAAGAAAGGTTAAAAATAATGTCCAAAACTATTTATAAAACCGTGTAAATAGTTTTTAAAAATCGCGTGTAAACTTTTTAAAGGTTGCAAGTAGAAAGTTTCAGTCGTTTCTTGTGTATAAATAGGTTTCTGTAAGACTTCACTTTGAGATGCATTATGAGGTTGAAAACAAAATTATGAAGTGGGTTGTGCCGATTTAAATTCGTTTCAGGATGTGTCAATCACTTAGGATATTTGAAAGTCGGTTAAAGTGGCCGCAAGTGACTTTGCGTGTCATTTTCCGAGGTCGCGCGATCGTTCGTTATATTTTCGGGGGGGTTTGAGTGATAAAAGGTGTGTTGAAGTAGATAGTGAAAGTTGTGTCGCTTGGTCGATCGTAGTCCATGGGGTGTCGCGGAGCGGTCGCGGGTGGCGGCGAGGCAGGCGCGAGCGGCGTGCTCGGTGGTCTAGCCAGGACTGAGCCACGCGTCCCTGTCCCTGTGTCCCGGTGCCACCGCGCCCCCATGCAGCAGCGTGCAACTCGTCATGCAGTTTGGAAAGGTCGCCGTGTGTTTTGCCCCTCGGTTGTAATTGCTGGACACTTGTTAACCTAGTTGGGTTCAGCGACGCTAATAGAGCAATTTAATTACTTTTTTTCAGCGGTTGACGCGAAGTTTACAATGCGGTATTTTATGTCATAATCAATCACAAAACGGAGGTACTAAACCTACCTCATATATAATTTCACTAATCCATTTAATTATTAGAACATTCCTAGTAATTCTGTATCAATTACGTGAGATAACGTAACAAAACTGGTGAGAGTTTATTAACGAACTCAATTTTTCTCGTAAAACACCGGAGCAAATTAATTTATGAAATATATTTCTTGAAATATTTCTTCTATTTTAACACGTTGTAAATCAACAGCTACCAATTTTTCAACCCACGCCAATCATGTTAGGAATTTCGTTTCAGTCAGTATATATTGTTAGTTTATTTTTATTTGTGTAGCAATAAAAATATTGCATTACTTTTGTGTTCACAAAATATTTAACAATAGCATTTGAATACTTAGAAGGGTTAAAGAGATATAAAATTTTCTCTCCCATTACAAAAAGCCTTAAAAACATTATTTTCAATGCAATGGTTAAGTATCATATCAACCATGTTTTTGAGGAAACCTGTTCTGTTCAGTTTTATCAGCGAACTATTTAAAATTTTCTAAACTGTTGACTTACAAAACGTACCAATAATTTTTAATTTTTCTCATGAAATTTTTTCCTTGCCATTATCCACTTAAAAAAAATGGAGAGATAAGTCACCTGCTGCTTAATATAGAGTTCTCACGGTCCTCCAGGGGGCGCTAAACATCCTCAGGTAGAGTGAGGTAGAGAACATTAAATAAAATGTTGGAGCTAAAATACACCGGTAAAACATGCTTCTGCAGTGCATTATGTGGTTTTAAAATGAGGATTTTACCATTTACTTTACAATGTATGTTTTACAATTTTACATTATTAATCTATGTTTTTTACAGAGTCGTTTTACCTTCAAAAGCTTTGCTTATGTTTGATTAAAATTTCTATTTAGAATAACGGTCTAACTCTAAACGAACGTTTTCAGTGCTAGCCAACTTGACAAATTCACCTTTTATGTGATCCATCAACATTAACTAGAGAGAGTATGAAATATAAATTCAACAGGTTCATACGAAAATTTCTAAACTCACGTGAAACAACACACATCATAAACATTAATCTTGTTTTGAATGTGTGAATACTCTAACATAAGTTTGTAGGTAAGTATACGTAATATAAATTTTAAGTCTCACAAAATAGTATATTTAACAATCCACTGACAGCAGCTACCTACATCCTATAATTCACAACAACGGGGCCATACTCGTCAAGCTTGGCAGGCGGTTTGGCAAGCATAATGCCGGATATTTTTTGCAGAGAGCACTAATGTCCTTTCTCTGGATTTTTCACTTAATCGGCTTTTAAAACGCCTGCGGGAAGTCAGTTGATGCTATTCTGATCTGACACCCCTTGGAGGAATAGCTATCTTGCACAGCTATCTTGAAAAACAAGTTTTTTACAGTCTTGTCATAGTTTCTCCGTTCGCCGAGTAGAGAGAGCAGCTGATCCGGCGCAGACGCATCACCTGACGCGCAGTGACGTCATCACGCGACGCGCGCATTTCGGACGCGCGGCTATTTGCGTCCAAGCGACATTTCCGCCACTCCCGCCACCAGAGAAAAATAATTACTGACGACAATTTAAGGTCGCGCGCACTAACAAACAAAATTCTTTTAGCTGAGCATTAAGTAGGTGAGTGCTATATTTAAAGAATTGCAGGGAACAGTGAATTTGTTACAAAATCAAAATCCTAGCTTTCTTTAATAGGGTTCCAAAAATGAAGCGATAATAATGCATCTTCCCGCTGTTTAAATTAATTAATTAAATGTAGCTGTTAAAGATGGTTAAAATTTTTAATAAATAGAAGGAGGAAATAGTCTAAGTATACCTATCAAGAAAGATTTTACCCGTCTCATTGAAGGGATCGTGACTCCAAAGTCATCGACAATTAACACGAGCTTCCAAAGATTAATTACGACAAAATTATGTTCCCACAAAAAGGCTTAAAGAGTGCTTCCCAAAATTAATTTTGCTAAAACAGATATTTCAACCAAGGCTGTAACGAATTATGCTAACACGAAGGGATACTTTAAAAAAAATACCTACATTAACAACATTGTTTAATTTTTATTGGACTTAATTTATATTTACCTATTCAGAAATATCTTCTTTTATTTTTAGATTTCCGTCCCAGATTAAATGAAGATATAGTATAGTATAGTATATCTAATTGGAAAGTACCAAGCCAAGTATTAATCCTCGGGTCTAGTACGAAAAATACAATATAATAAAAGAAACGCGCTTCCTCGTATACTTGATAATAATTCATGAACCTGAAAAACTTTTTCTGAGGAACATGGGTCGGGTCCTTGGTCGGGCCACAGAATATATAATAGTACTAGGGTAGTCGGGCCGAAATATTTTTTTAAATGTTTTCTTTTCCTTGGCCAGACATTTTATTCATAGCTCCTTCTGCTACTACCAAAACAAATGACTTATGTCTCACCATCGTAGTTTAACAATAATGCATATTTTACAAATTTAATTTTATGCCCAATATCTTCTCCTCCCGGACATGCTGTAAAAATCAAGCAGAGGAATTCAAGGTTTCGCTTGTGATTGTGTCTAGTGAAGCCACAATAGCAGTACACATCTCAATCTGAAATTACTCTTAATATTTTGGCGAAAACGCCTTTTACTAGACGTTTTACGCTCTGGCTACGTAGGTACGCCGTAAGGGATGAATGTATGTATGTATATGTCTGTTTATGTACATTTAATTTAAGTTTCATATTAACGAAGCTTAACAAGTTTAACTACGCTGTTTTCACTCGCTGTCCATTGGGAAGTTTATAACGCTTTCATTCGAGTCCGTTTATTGTCTTTCCGTAAGGCTGAACAGTATCACCACAGTGCGACTGTTTTGCACAAATAATATCATTGTTTTAGTAAAGCGAAACACAATTTTGCTGATTATTGAGAATGTTTAATACCTATAAGTGAATTTAAGGACTTGCATTGCATCACAATCCATCGCTCGATCGATTGAATTTTACTGCCAAATAGTAGAGTGCTGAAAACTGAGATTTCTTTTTAGAAATAAACTGTACCTGTTGTTCTGTTTCTTTATACTAAAGTAAATAAGCAACATTGTCATAATATCACTCATGAAAAAAGATTAATTTAAAAAGATATTCTCTAGACATTTTTACTTCGAAGCTGCGCTCAGAATTTGTTTTACATAAACGGATTTAAAAAAAATGCGTCGCCAAGTGGGAAAAAATTTTCGTTAATTCCCAAAAAGTTTAAATTTTGGATTCGGTCAGTGTTTTAGTAAGAGTGCGAACTGCGAATGTATGTGTCCTCTGTTTGTTCATGTGTGTGCAAAAAACTTTTAAATAAAATGATGGATAAAATAAGACCGAGAACCACAGAGATCGCAACACTGAGCTATTTTTTACATACTAGGTACAAAGACACAAATAAAATAATAATTCTTAAACGCTGTGACAAAAATCTTAAATCGTAAATAATCATCTCTTCAAGGAAAAGAAACTTACATGACACAGAAAAAAAATAAACACAACGGATAGAAAGCTAGCTAATGTAAAGATTCTAAAAACACGTATCTCCAGACATTACTCAGCTAGAAAAGGCATTATGGCTACGGCCGGGAAAATTATCCTACCCTTTGTAAAGGAAATAAACAGCTTCTGGCCCAATCGTTTTTTATTCCTAGTGGCCCGTATAAATCCTCCATACGGTATACTTGGAATGTAAAGAAATAAACTGCCGAAGGGTCTCCGCCTTAACACTGAGTCGAAAAGCTTTTTCACATCGGTGACAAGTTTATTGTGAACATAATAGTTTTCTCTGTGTTATTGATTATTTTATCTGGATTAGGTAGTTATAAATTTTTATGTCATAAATTGTTAATAAACTTTACATATCTCATGCTCAGTAAGTGGTTCATACAACCCTAAAACCCGGGATGTAAGTGGTACTTTGCATCATAGGTTTTGAAACCTATGCTGCAAAGTAATTTGAATAAGGAACTGTCAAATTGCAAGAAAAAAAAAGTTGATAGCCTTATTTCAAACACACGGAATCGGATGATTAATCGAATCGGAATCGATTTTAAAACAAATTCTATTCGAATTTATTTAAATATCGAACTGGCCAGTACTAAATATGACGCATAGAGTCACGGAATAAGGCCATAAAAATGTAAACATAGGATTATGAAAATTATGAAATTTTTACTCTGTGGTTTTTATAACATATTTATAACCTCAAAACTTGAGTTTGTCGATTTATTACTTAGCATTTTATTATAAAACATTAACAAATTAAACAGTCAGTATACTTAACAAAATGTCTACTTGCAAATTAGATAATTTTTCTTACGCGAATGCATATATTTGTGATGGTTAAATTCGCTCATAGTGAGTTGGTATTGCCTACTGTTTCGTCGTAATTTCATGTTTTAATTTTCTTATATTTTCCCATAATTTTAACTTATCTTTCATTCGATATGTAAAGCATAGTGCTTACCTCATGGTGTAAGTCATCAAATGCATACTCGTACCATTAGCGCCCTCGCTGCGCTCGGGCGCCAAAAACCTCGTATGCATTTGATGACTTACATCCTTTGGTTAGCAATATACTATTAACCATCTCACTTTTATTTATCTCTTCATTTTTAAATGAGGGTACTATACCATTTTTGTTATATGTCTAGACTAGATGCAATAAATTGATTCGTTCAGCCAGACTACTTATATCAAAATCTTTACTGGGAGATCATAGTGGTAAACCATCATGATTAGCTTGTTACTATATTTCGTAAAAATTTTGAGCTTTTGTAATACAAATTCAATGGTTCATCATAGATACTTAATTAAAAGAAAAGTCATGAACTGAATTCTGTTCAAATAAAATCCAAAATACTAAAAGAAAACAAAAGAAAAGTCCTCAATTATCATAAAATGAAATAAATCAAGCAATGTACCTCTAACAAAGTGAAAATCATTCGCAAGACATCAAACCAAATAGAACAGATGTTTATATCTCGTAAATGTAAAAGTAATTTTTTAGACCCTTTTTGAGTCACCTCGTTTTCTTACGCCGTATCTCTGATGAAGATTAAATACAAAGATGTATAGGTACAATATTGGTATAGATTTCTTTTTATTACAATAAAATACTTGTGAAAACATTTTTGACAAACGTTGATGTCAGGTGGTATGTCAAATTAGATACTAGAACTAGACCACGTCTTATCAATCACGGCATCACGGCACAATAAAATTCATTTTTGTGTAAAATTTTGCAAAAGACCATACCCGTACTAAACTTTTGTTGGAAAAAACTGTGGATAGAAGACAGTAAAATACTCTACAAAATTGTACAACTTTGTTTGTAGTTCGAAGAACGCCATCTGTTTATAATACGCGGCAATTATGTGGCCACTCTACAGTTTTTCACTACGGGTGGGTTCGGAAAAGCGTTCATTTGTCTTAATGTTGCTGGAGAAAATTCGAACATGTTTTAGTAGATGTCGTTATTTGAATAAATACTATATTCCGTGGTCTAATTAAATTTTGTAGAAGGCACACGCTGTTTGACATGTTATGTTATATTATACCTTGCCGTTGACGTTTTGATTGCATGTCTATTTCAAGACGAATGAAACAAGCTATTAACCCATTTATTAATTGAGATTTGACTTGCCGTCGACTCGATAGAAGAAAAAGAAGAACTCATTTAATAAAATAGAAATGCCTTCCTTTTAATAAGATATTGTGCTAAGCTAGCCCCGTCTGAATCAGATTACTTTTATCATTGAGATCTCGAGCTTGGGCGTCAATGCAAACTTTATTGCTGTCGTATTTTGTGAAAGAAAGGGTGATAGGTCCTGAAAATGTAGGTAGGGCAAGTGTCCTGAAAATAAAATGAGGTAGTCGCTCAGTCTAGAAAACTGAACAACTTTCACGGAGTATTCTTCCGGGCAACGAAATATAAGTTACTCGTACTAAGGTTGATTTCTTATACAAATAAAATTGTCTGATCAAAGTGGTAAATTGGGGAAGCCTAATATATTTGTTCATTTACCAGAAGAATGTCTTTGTGAGAGTTGATCAGATCATTTTCCAAGAAGAATTACTGAGAAATGAACGAATTCGTTGACAAACTCTCTCAGTTCAGTTTGCTGGACACTATCCCTTACACCCTGTATATGGGTCTAGCTGAGCGCATGACGAACTCAGAAGTGGGTCGTAGGGTCAAGGCTGGAACCCTGCCTTAACATACGTTCCAAGGGCTTTTATAATGAGGTATCGGGGTCTGGGAGATTTCATTCTTGGGAGTTCTAAAGGATTTTTTTAAAAGGCTAATAGATGAAATATTAGGCTTTGCCTTTTATGGAATCCTATATTGTAAATATAGTATTTAAGACAAAAATATTACCTAAAATTTCCTAATCAATTACAATAAAACTGAATCACTATTTTTCCTCCCCCATAAAGGGAGCTTCAAACGCAGATATTTAAAAAAATATATATCATAAATTATATGACTGCTGAGTAATCAAAACACGTTTTTACTTAGAATTATCAAAGCTTGAAGAGGTAGCTCAGATAAACAATCCTAGATGCCAGGTTCCAAAAATAGCACCTCAGTGTCCCGTGGATTTTATGTAAAATTATATCTCGTTATGTGTATTTGTATTCTAACAAGAGATTCACATTGTGGACATGTTTCGGATCCGTTGGAAGATTTATTGCTCAACTGATCGACTCTACAAATGCTTTTAGCACCTTTCAGTCTTTAAAAATTCAGAATTTACAAAATAAACTGAAAATCAAAATCAAAACTGATTCTTATGTTCCTAGTAAGCTAAATTTTATGTGATAACATGAAGCATTATTATGATGGTCGATAGCTCAGAGATATAACTTTTTTATGTGTCAGCGTAAGTGCAGATTAGTTGGGTGGTGAGTTTGACAGGGTGAACGGAGTGGATGCGCGCGCATCCGGTCGCCATCTTGAATTTCCATCCCACTCCCCATGGCACTATGAGTGGGAGTTCGCAGCACGTAACAGCTGTGAGCGCGAAACACTGCTCATCATTCATCTACAACTGTATTTTTTCTAAATACTGAATTCCTATAAGAAAGATTACGCATCTTCAGCTAAAGTTTGTGTGATTTTCCAGCAACTAAGTGGAGAATCGTTCGGTATTTTTAAGTGATAAGGTGTACGTGAGTTTCGATTACGAAATAACTACCGAACTATCGATTTTATATGCGAATTGACAACAGCAGTGACATTGTGACTGGCGTGCATTAAAAATGAACTTGTAGGGAATTTTGTTGAGTGGCTCAGGTGTTGTAAAGTCTGCTAAATATCTACAAGAAATCGATAAACGGTTGGAGCTGTGCTAGTCTCTCTCGTTGGATTTCAGTAGAAGTGAGAAGGACGGAGATAGACAGCGTGTAACAGACCAACGCTTAAATCATTCGGACGATAAAAAATAAATATCAAGTGATATTCAGTCTCCCCCCTCACTGATTGTTAACAGGACTATAGATAAAAGGTTTGTATGTAGAGTGTTGCTTGTTTTATATTTGACTGCATGTTTGTAGATATTAAAAACATTATGAAAATAGTCACAACATATAACTTAGAAACAATATTTAGACAAAATATGGGAGAAAATTATGCAATAATGCTAAATTAAAGGAGCTGCAATTATAATTGTTAATTATTTCAGCAGAACTATTACCTAATTGAGTACATGTTTTATGATTACCTCTTAGTACCACGAAAAAGGCAAGTACTTAAATCAATAATATGCATTCCCATATAACTTCTGCATTAAGCACTACAAAGTCATTATAAAAATTACATGCATTTCCACAATTTTATCGCTTTTGAAATAGGTACTCTATGTTGTTATGTTTTTAGAGACAATTATACTTATCAATTTTGTTTTATTTAATAAACATTTTTGAGTAAAATTTTGATAGTAAATATACAGGACGACTCTAATATTATGAAGAATTTTCTACTGACCTACTGTGAGATAAATAGAGACATGGAAAATTGTGTCATTAAGGCTCGTATTTATAAAGCGATTTCAAGATTGATTGCAATATTAAGTATAGATTTGACAGATCGTTTTGTACTGAAATGACATTTCTGATACGGACTCAAACTCGCTGTCACTCTTGAGAGCTGATTATAAATACGGGCCTAAGATACAATTGTGCGAGATGTTTCTGGTGTCCCACCCACGCACTTGCTCTTATTTGATCAAATTGACTGAAGCACAAACAAGTAGGTAGAAACGCCTACGCCTCAAGCGAGGCAGCATCTTCAAGTGAAGGGTAATTTATTAAGATGTTGTATTACAAGTTATGAAGAATTTCCTTTATTAAAACCTCGACTAGTAGTTAAAAGGGCATACCAAAAAGAATAAAGCAAAAATTTGCGTTTTTTTGGCCTTTCAAAATATCGTTGTTTTTGTTGTGTAGATACTTACAAGTACAAGATAAAATTTCAGACTTTACAGTTATTTCTTAGGTTAGATAAGTTAATTAACTGTGATCTTTCTACTAACAAGCTGCCAACAGCAAAAAGAAAAAGTAAATAGCCAGACGTCTGGGAAAACTAAATAGACTAGATGATACCTATCAGATACGCTTTAGGCACAGTATATATATGAGTCTGGCGTACGTCATACATAACGTTTGAATTATACTGTGCTTTGGGTACACAAGAAGCATCAGTCAAAATTCTTATATGTCTTTACCTATTTTTAAATTAAAACTTTGTTTATGGCAAATAAGTTTTAAGGATTAGTCATAAATTTTTCAACTACAACAATCTGCCTCAACCTTTCGTAAAGACATAATTATGGAAACCTAGTACCTTACAGAAATTCAAACTTGCGTAATTTGTGAGCAATCATTGGTTTACTTTCAAATTCTACAAAATCATACAACAAAGAAAGCCACAGACGGACGTCTAGATTTAAAAAATACTAACGGTGTTTTTGTCGATGACAATTCAATGTATCCATCTGTTCATATCGTGTAGGATGTGGCGTCACGGTAGCTTTATCTAGAACCATTTAGTTTCAGTGTGTCGCATACATTTTGTATTTAGCTGCAAACGAAATTGATCCTTGTCAATTAAACAACAAACGCGATATTTGTATGTTCCGTTACTGACGATAAACATTAGGTGGCTGTTATCTATAGGGTTACTATGTGGGCTAATACAATGTGATGTGTGAGTTCAGTTTTAGTTTTGCCAGGACTTTGAGAGCACTTTGTGTTTATCAATATTAGTGGATAATGGTGTAGCCATGGCAGATCAACATGTAGATACCCCCTACACTTTAGAGGAAGAGCTGGCTGTACGTACTTATACAATTTTTTTGTTACAAAACGTCCAACAACCATTTGTCGATATTTTGCATCAGTGAATAAAATTATACGAAAGTACAAAAATATGACGATTCGCTAAAGAAAATCCGGGGTATTACTGTTCTAAGCGAAGCCTCACAAATCTTGGATTAGGTACTTAAAAATGTTTTGAAGTGCATTTGAAGTAAACCGCCAACTGAAATGGAGTCGCAGATTACTTATGAGCGCGGCGGTGGTGGAGTATCAACAAAGCATCAAAGAATGGCAAATAGTGTTTGTGGTGGTGACGGAATAAAAATTTTGTCTTACAAAAGATCTCATTTGTTGCCAATTAAAATTACGTTTATGAAAAAAATAAGCACTCACAATTTATTTGTACTCGTTTTGCCAAATCATAACGTCGTTTTTTTTTTCTTAGATGGCTGGCGGAGGGGACCCAAAATGGCAGAAGGATGCGGCGGACCAAAACTTCGACTACATGTTCAAGTTGCTCATCATAGGCAACAGTTCCGTAGGAAAAACTAGGTAAGTAGGTCTGCACCTGGATACGGATTCTAGTAAACTGGGTCTAACAAAATGTAAACTAGAGTGAATTTTACAAACTTGAAATTGGATACATGGAAATGTAAATTTTGTATTATTTATTCATTGTATTTTGATGATGGTTTGTGAACTTTAATAATGCAATTACGAACGAGTTGGTGTACCTATTTAAACTTTAGTTTTCCCTGCTTTGATGTTACGATTTTTCATTGTTTTCTGATATCATATTCATTAAGAATTCCATGAAATCTCATCATCGCATCAAAGTCATTATTTCAGAAAATATTTACTCATTTTATCTATTGTCAGGTACACAAGCACAACAAGATCATTATTTTACGAAGCTACAATCCCCTTTCAAGTGCTTGTAAAGTGTGTTCTCTGTCGTTATTGTAAGCTTGCCTCTTAACAGACTATAAAAAGCCCATAAAATTCATACACCCATGAGCGCAACCGCGCCTTCATTATTCTCAACCCTTTTATTCTTGTACAATGTTTTTTTACATTTTAGCTATTTTAAGGATTTTGTTCTATTTCACAAACCATTTCTTTTCTTTTTTGATATATTTTTGAGGTTTTTAGCGAAGGGTTCTTCTGTTGTTTTCTCGCACAATTACGCTCGCGTAATCAACAAGCCCTTTCGTTTCACTGTCTCCTATTTCACCTGTAAGATACTTTCCTGTTTCTATACCTACAGCTGTATCTACATCGTCGTTTAACAACTCATTCTCATTTCCAGTTTCCTCTTTCGCTACGCAGATGACTCATTCACATCTGCGTTTGTGTCGACCGTCGGCATCGATTTTAAAGTGAAGACAGTCTTTCGTCACGACAAACGAGTAAAACTTCAAATATGGGTAAGCCCGTCTATTTTTTCTTTTATATTAATAACGCTTTTCCTCTGATGTTTTAAAATAAAAATACGTAAGCAGCTCACAAAGATTCTTTCTTTTATATTTAGTTCGTGGTAATACTGAAATATTGCAATGTAAGCCAGAGATCACTGTAAAGAAGCTCAAGTTGTAGATCGACAGCCATTCATCAATCAGTCCGGGAAATGCTCCTTTTTTTACGATCTTTGTGATTTGAATCTCAAGAGAGATGAACCTGATTGACATAGGTATCTTTAAGTAGGTTGTCGGTAGTAGGGTTCTAGAAGAGAGTAGTAGTTTTATTTTTGCTGTATTAATGTTTTTTGATGATAAAAACAAGTTGAGATCTAAAATTATATAGCACATTCAAATGAATCAAGGGTTTTGATATCAAAACAAGTAGTTTACAAAAAATTACAATGAATGCTTCAGTCTACAATTCTTTTCGCTTTACTTTACAGGACACGGCTGGCCAAGAACGGTACCGCACCATCACCACAGCATACTACAGAGGCGCCATGGGCTTCATCCTCATGTATGACATCACCAACGAAGAGAGTTTCAACAGTGTCCAAGACTGGTAGGCATATTTTTTTGTATTTAGGATTATTTTTCTAATAGCTTTTTCTTCTGAACTATGGACATTAAAAAAGGGTTTATTTACAAAAGTAAAACAAGTGCCTCACAAAATAATTTTTAGGACGTTCTTCCTCGTGAATTTAAAGGATTTCAAATAATATTAATCTCAATTTATTAAACTGATTCGTAATATCATTGCTCGGTTTCATTTGAAAGCTAAATAAATAACTTTAAAATAATATGCGAATGTATGAATTTTGATTCCACCCTTTAATTTAACTTTCAGGGTCACACAGATCAAGACATACTCTTGGGACAACGCGCAAGTTATCTTGGTTGGTAACAAGTGTGATATGGAGGAAGAGAGAGTCGTGAGTGCTGAACGTGGACGTCAGCTGGCTGAGCAACTTGGAGTCGAGTTCTATGAGACCAGTGCCAAGGAAAACATCAATGTCAAGGTGAGGTCCTAGATAATTATCATGTCAAACAAGAGTCAAATAACTTTTAAAAAGAAGGTGTGATATGGAGGAAGAGAGGGTGGTGCGCGCTGAAAGTGATCGTCAACTGCACTCTGAGCAACTTAGAGTCGAGTTCTATGAGACCAGCGCCAAGGAAAATTGATGTCAAGGTAAAAACCAGATAATGTCAAACATGGTCAAATAACTTTTAAAAACATGTGTAATATGGAGAAAGAAAGGGTAGTGAGCGCTGTACGTGGTCGTCAACCACTCTCTGAGCAACTTGGTGTCAAATTTTATGAGACCTGCGCCAAAGAAAACACCAATGTCAAGGTAAGTCCCAGATATAATATCAAGCAAGAGTCAAATAAATTTAATTAAATTTAAATAAATTTAAGAAGTGTGATATGGAGAAAGAAAGGGTTGTAAGTGCTGAACGTGGATTGCATCTGGCTGAGCAACTAGGAGACGAGATCAATGAGACCAGCGAAAATATCAATGTCAAAGAAAGATTGTCAAATAAGAGTCATATATTTTGACATAAACATGGATGAACGGAAAAAAGTAATAAAAGATTAAGTAGGAGGTGTCGAATTACTAGGAGTAGAGCACTACATTGACATCGAGGTGGACCTAGAATAAGTGTCAAAATTATTCTTATTGCATCTAAAAAACGATGTTGCAGTTGAAGTGACAGTAATTTTTCTGTACAAAATTTCATAAAGTATATAAGTTTGTAAATTGAGTTTTCTTACGCAAATTCTGGTTCACACTTTTTTCATCACTATGTTATTTATAACGATCTAGATCAATGATTTAAAGATTGTAATATTTTCCTTTCAGGCTGTGTTCGAGCGTCTAGTGGACATCATCTGCGATAAGATGTCCGAGAGCTTGGACTCAGAGCCGGCCATGCTGGCAGGTGGCGCTCGCGGGCAGAGACTCACCGACCAACCGCAAAGCAACCCCGCAGCCAACTGCAACTGTTAATACCACATCCATTGCCCCCATCAAGTACACTACACTGTAGACCACTCACATACAACAGGCAGCAGTCAATAAAAGAATATGTCCGCTTCCGCTTACACACGTCAAACTGGAACACTCCATCGTGTGCATGTTTCTTTGCACTACTTTGTGGATGATTTAGTTGTAGTTGATAATTGGTTGAAAGCGTTTTGCTTATTAATGTTGAACCCCGTCAACAATCTTATTAATATTGTTGCAAGGAATTGCTATTTACGAAATAATTATTATGTCAACATTGTCTTTGAATATATTTTCTGATAAAAGATTATTTAGAAAATGCGATGTTTTCTAAATTGTTAAACGGTGTAACAATAAAAATAAGAATATGTATTAGTATTATTAATTCTATAGGTGTTAGGTAGCTATATTTATGTATATTGAGGGCTGGAGTAGGGATCTGACTTCTTATAGTTGTTAATGTATTCTTATATTTGTTGAAATTTTGATTAAGAAAGCATTACTTAATCTTTTCGTTGTTTTAATGTGTAATTATTTACTTTTGCTGTTTTATGTTACAAATTAATTTACAAATTTGAAGTTCGGAAGAAGTCTACAATTTAATTTCAATATTGATGTTTTTTTATTTAAAGAAATAATTTTGATAAGGTTTCCTATCATTATAATGACAAATATTACAATATAAAATTTAATCTGTTGCTTTAAAAATATACTTAGGAAAATTAGTAAATGTTGACTTTCTTATTTTGGCATAAATTATATCCTATATGTAACTTCAGTGTCTTTTCATGCATGTAACTGAAGCTTCGATTCTTGGCCTGCAAAATAACTTTTGAAAATCAGGTATTTTCTACTAGTGTTTGTAAATACGTTTACCAGTGTATAAATAAACAACTGTATAGTATTATATATCTACGTACATATAAATCTGTTTGTATTCTTGTTACCTAATTGTGCTATGTTAATATCTAACTATAGGTGTTTATTTAATCACAATCCTTAGATTAAGACTTTGTGACTATTAATCGGTTTTGTTTCATTGCGTTGTCAGAAATTAAATGTTATAAGGACTTATCAAAAATTATTTTAAGAAATCATAGATACAGTTGGCTGCAAAAAAGCATACCTAGTGCCACCACCGCAAACAATTGAAGTTTAAAAGGTGTGATTTTAATAAAATTGTCTCAAAAAATTGTAGTACTAGTTAAGACATATCCGAATCTATAATAAATATTTCAATAGCTACATAGATTTTCAAGAACACTTCAATCGTTTGAGGCGGTACTATGTATTCACTTCTGGAGCCGACTAAACGAAAGATGAACATCTGCTATTTCATGTAGGTAAGAGGTATAGATATAATTAAAATTTATTTTTATTAACTGTTTTTGTATATGTTAGCATTCAAAGCATTTGGTTATAGTTTTATATAATTTTGTTGAAACTCATAAGCGAATGTATTTCATAATTTTGTACTTTCCTCACTAGTTTTTGATGAGTCCAAAATAACGAAATAGAGACAAAGTGCAATGTGTCGTTGCACGTTGCACTATCAAGTGTATTTGTAGATGACATAGACAATACGAATTATATCACATTACGTTAAAACGTGAGCACATTATTATTTCTAGATTATAACATGTAATCGTTAGAATAATTAAAAAGAAAAAACTTAAAAGGATATAAACAAATATACGTACACAATTTTAATGTAATACTGACATGAGCGACAATCTCGTTTTATCATCGCTTCTTCACAAATACCTATAAATTGTTCTCGTACTTATGAAAGATAATTATGAAAAATACCTACTTATGACGCCAAATTTACGAATATAACTACAAAGATTAGGGAGTCTTTACACAAAATCCTTTGTTCTATAACTGGAATCCTTTAGTATAAATTCGCTCATATAGCTTGTTTTGTATGAAGCAAATTTGTTAAATTTTAGCTTATTGGATCAAAAAATTTGTATGTCAATTTGGCGAAATCAATTACAGACTCGACCAACAGTTATTGAAGATAAACTCTGCATGAGAACGATGTGTTGTATTAATATTAATATCTGAGTAAAAGAGTTGTAACAGTAGAGTTTTCTTATAACTAGCAATGTGTGTAAGTCCAGTAGAGGGCGCGCGAAGAGGCATATCGTAGGAGGGCTATATAAGTAGAATATGTTTAGCAGAAATCACCTTACCTTAGCATTTATTTTCTCACACAGCTTTTTACAAAATGTTAGTTTAAAGGCAAAGATTATGTTATAGTTATTTACATTAAAAATAAGTTATTATTAATTATAGTAAATTCGTCACAGATGCTTTCTGGATTGTTCGGAAAATTGGTAACCAAATCAACTAGCTATATTCCATAATTGTATGTTAAAATATTTGTTGTGTGTTAATAAAGGGATTATTTAATGATACACCCGTGTAAAAGATTCACGAATATTATATATAATATATATTAAAATTTGTTTTATTTTATGTACTCTTTGAAGATATAAAGCAGTTTAATCGTTTGAATGAAATTACTTTATTTCTCTTATGAATTATTAACAGAAAACGAATAATAAATCAAGCTTATACATAAATAAGTTATCACTAATAATAAACTTAAAAAACAAAACTATTAATTCTAATAAGGCATGAATAAATAACAAAGTATTGGCAAATCACTGTTTTAGTTTTACACAACACCATGTTTTCTTCGGAAATAAGTGTCAAGACAAGCATACTTGCTTCATTTAACATAATTATTGTGTCAATCTATATTGAAAACTGAATAGTGATAAAAAATGTGTTAATCTATTTTCTATGATCCTCGTGAACTAAATCATTAACACCTTTACTAGTCCTATAAACTTCATCTCGCAGAAAAGGCCAGCTAGTAAAATCGAGACGTCCATCCCAGCGATCTGAATTGCAAGGCTCAAGACCCAGACCCAAGGACTGGACCGGTGAACCAGTCATGGGGCAGAACCATTGAGGTCTGTAAAGATAAAAAACGGATAAGAGAGATTATTTCATGATTTTTGTGAAACTCTACATACGTAGGTACGATCTACATATTTTTCCATCATTAGGAAAATGTCATTTTAGTTTTAGTTCCGTAAAATTATACATGACCTCTTATGTCGTGCTCGCAAAAGGTCAGATCAATCTGATTTTTTTATATGTTGTTAAGACTTAAACCAGTATTAAAATACCAGATTTGCAATTTCCAAAGTGCTTGGGAAAATTCTGTGTGCTCGAAAAACCATAAAATTTTCGGTATTTTTTCAGTTTATGCTCAATATTTTAGTGAAAGAAGGGTCTAACTGGTATAGTCATTATGGACACTCTAAAAGTAGACTAAATTTGCTACAATTTGATACTAAAACAATCTCTATACAACTAGTAATTCCCAAGATACAGGTCCTCAAAATGAAGATATTTTTTCCACAAAGTGAATTTTCTTCACAATTTTGACCTATTTTGTAAAATATCTTCCAAAATACGCATCCCACTTCTAATATTATGTGTAATAATAGACTCTTTCTACTTCTGTCTACTATGAAGTCTGAAGCTACTGGCCACTATTGGCCACCTAGAATTTTGAATATTTGAAATCTGAAGAATTTCGAGAAATATACTGTTCCAGAACTTTCCGACTGATATATAAGCTCCTGAAAAGCTGTCAACAGGAGGAGTTCTTGGGAAGAAGCGATCAAGTCAACAACACCTTTACTTTCTTGGAAAAACTACGGCTGATCCACGTTCTTCGGTTTCCTATCCTCTGAGTCACCGCTGAGGACATTTCCGCACTACGGAGAAGCCTCAACCCTCTCAAGAACTTCTCATCTCTTCGGAGGGCTGCGGAGATCGCGCCCTCACTCCGAAAGCTAATCAAGCCCCTCTCCGGATTACTGAGGAGGGCTGCAGAGGACGTCTCCTCACCTCAACGCGCCGTGCTACACTATAAGGTTACGGTTATCTAAGAAAGGGCTATATTTATCTACTCCACGAAACACTCTTCCTTTCTTTTGGCTTATTCCATAACTAATAAATCTCACTTATAATTTCATCCCTCTTTTCTTTGTTTACTTTTGTAGGTAGGCTAGTCCTAGGGCTTATTTAGGGCACCTACATACATTACACTCTACAGAACCTACTCATTCACGCTCCAAGGAGTCGCGGACACCCTCTTGGAGGGACACTATACATTAGCTGATCTTCTGAGTAGGTACTCACCTGTGTGTACCTGGGTTCCTTAGGGCGCTCTAGCCCTCTGGAACTGAGGTAACACTACAGCGTTACCGGATACACAACCACACATACACCACATCAATTCCACAACTACAACATAAGCCCGAAGGCATATAAGATAAATTAAACACTATGATTAATTATCACAAAGTTTGGGAGTTTTAGCCAATATAAAATATTGTTACCGCCTTCACCGCGTGGAGGTACTCCCAGCTTATGTAACTTTAGGTAGCTGCTGTTTTGAACCGCTAGATATACATGTACTAGTTTGGTATTAAATGAAAGCTTAATAAATTTACTCCATCTTTATGGTTCACAATATTTGTCGTGGGATGCGTATTTTGGAAGATATTTTACAAAATAGGTCAAGTTTGTGAAGAAAATTCACTTTGTGGGAAAAAAATTTTAATTTTGAAGACCTGTATCTTGGGAATCACTGGTTGTATAGAGATCGTCTTAGTATCAAATTGTAGCAAATTTAGTCCACTTTTAGAGTGTCCATAATGACTATACCGGTTAGACCCTTCCTTCACTAAAATATTGAGCTAAAACTGAAAAAATACCGAAAATTTTATGGTTTTTCGAGCACACAGAATTTTCCCAAGCACTTTGGAAATTGCAAATCTGGTATTTTAATACTGGTTTAAGTCTTAACAACATATAAAAAAATCAGATTGATCTGACCTTTTGCGAGCACAGATGTAGATCTTTACGGGACTATTTCGAGTTTGGCAATCTACCTATCGGTCTAGACATCTTGTAGGCTTATTTTTGAAAAAAAAAACGAAACCTCGTAAAATCCAAAATGCGTGTGCATTTTGAAAACGGACAACGACAACACAAGAAAACGGACTCATCAGAGACGCCTTTGGTTACATCACCAGAACGAGAAAAGCTACGCGCTTCGTAGCACTTCGGCTTAGTACGAGTAAAACTCAAAAGATGGCGTTGTAAAACTTTAGAGAAGTTATAGTAGTGATTATTGTTGGTTTTTTATCTCATTCTTCTCACCTATTCACAGTATCGGTCATCTTGTAAATCATGAAACCGGTGACCATGGGCGGACTAGACCATGGGGTGGGCAAGGGACCCTGGACCCATTTGATGTGCACCGCCTCCGACGGTAGAATAAGCGGGGGTGGGACAGTCCTGAATACCATGAAGACGTGGTGGTCATCTGTGTTGAGAGCGTTTAGTGCACTGTAAAATAAAAGGGGGGAGATATGAGAAAAGGGAGCGATATAAAAACAAATATGAAAAAAAAAAATACAACTGCAAATTATGTCCTGAAACTAAAAGTACTAGTTAGAAAAGCATGGTGAAGTTTATCAGGGACTATCTTATGCCTATGGATAGGGGGTGCCTCGAATAATATTATAAGGTAATATAATATGCTTTAAATTTTTGAACTCATACTAATTGTCTAACATTCAGTTGGTATTACTTTAATATTTGGAAAACGATTGGATGTTACAAGGATAAGGAAATATGAGTGTTTGCTTACTGGTTTTCATTGATGAGAAAATTGACATCCCCAATTAGTTGCGGTATAGTTATGTTGAAATATCCTTTCACAAACGACTGTTCTGAGAATTTACTCTTTATCACCATTAAAATTTTCAGCACTTCAACTAAAAGTAGACAAAAAACCGTTTAAGGGTTTAAGATGTTTTAAAGTATTTGGAATGAAAGTTTACAAAAAAATATTTGATGTTATGAAAATGTTTCAAAGGTTTCCACGGTAAGTAATTGTGAGGAAAAATATACCTAGCCGTTTTCGAACTTTATAATAATTTTGATGATATAGAACATAGTAAAATTTAGTTTTGGCTTTATTTACCACAATATGGTGCCGAGTCACTTGTAACAAAATGGAATCCGTAAGTGTTGTTCAGGTCCTGAGCCCTTTTACCCGACACCGGCATACGCGTACAATGTTGTAATTTGTCGCCACAAGTTGCACATTTACCCTTTAAATACATTTTAGAATATGATAGTTAAGTAACAGACAGTTTGAATACATTAAAAAAATATACACTACATTCATAATTTATCACTAATTTGCAGAGAAAACACTTTACAGTTTGACAAAATAATCTTCAAAAGTTTTGAGAAGGATGACGGTAGTCACTCATCATCATCTTCCTAGCCTTTTTCCCGTATTTCACGGGGTCGGCTACCTAATCTAGGAGATTGAACGAGGGTACTGGTTTTTACACAGAGCGACTGCCATCTGACCTCCGCAACCCAGAAGGGAAACCAGACCCAATCCTAGATTAGGTTACACACAACCTTTGAATTTCTTCGTAGGTGTGTGCAGGTTTCCTCACGATGTTTTCCTTCACCGTAAAAGCGCCGAATAAACGTACATATGAAATTCGAAAACCGAAAAACACATTGGTACGAGGTTGGATTCAAACCACGACCTCCTGCACAGAAGGCCGTGGCCCTATCCACTACACTACACCATCCGGGCTCAACTCGATGGTAGTCACTCCATTACCTAAATTATTATTTTTTTATTTACTGAATTTTACAGTACGCTTAGGAAGAGAAAAACTAATGAAATATTCCTTCCAAATAAAGGAGGAATGCTTGAAGACAATCATGAAGCAAGTAAAATAGCCTATAAAATAATGCTCTATCTGAACGGGCTTATTATTCTCATATTACCTATCTTGTCTGCAATAAACAGTAAAAGGTGAGATTACCTTTATAAAATCTTTATAGCTCGGACAGGAAAATCCGAGGAAGGAGCAGGCGGGATGAACGTGTGACTCGATGTAGTATTTCAGACTTCGTTTGTGGGAACATGCTGATAGCGTCTCACCAAGCTAAGTAAAAAAGTTCGTTTTAAAATTTCTGAAGATAGGCTTTCTTCTTTGGATTGTAAAGCAAAAGGTCAATGACTTAATTTCCTTAAAATCAGTAGCTGCTTTTTTAATTTCAATTTTAGAGAATGAAAGCTCTTAAAACTTTATTTAATTTATTTATTTCTGAAGGAGTCACTAAGAACTCTACTCATACTCTACGAGCACTAATAGGTACAGAGCGGTTGAAATTTCTGTTCAGTTGAGAGCGTCGCCACGATAGTTATCATCGCTTCATTCCTGTCAGTGTAATCATAGCCAAAGATATTATATTTTCTGTGGCCATAGTTCCAATATTGCCAGCATCTGAACAGATAAGATAAGTCGGTATAGCACTGTACCATCATTTTGATTCATTCCGTGAATGAACTAAAAGTAAAACCCAATGAAAATATCAGACTAATTTAGAAACCAGCCTGTCATTCCTGTAAAGATCTATACAATACAACAATATAATACAGGGTTCATTAAACACAAAAGCTCTCAGCAGTCAAAATCTTCAAAAACAGAATTCAATTAAAACTGTCAAGCGACTTGATTGCGAGGTGATTAGTCGGGCGAAAAAAAACCGATAACATAAATCCCTGGACAATTTTTTGGTCACGGGAGCAGAGAGTTTTGGGCAAGCACTTAGACCGGCTTACAGTGTAAATCAAAGCGAGTAATTTTTTTGACACGTATTGCATTAGAAAGGCTTATAGGAGGATTCAATATTTTGCTTAGGCCAGGAAATAATCTATTTTAGGGTGTTTATACGGGGTGTGTAAGGGACAGCGTCCCGCAAACTTATAGGGGTTGCTCAGTCAACGAAACTGAACAAATATCACCCGGATTTTTTTTCAGAAAATTAATGAAAAATAAAATTGCTTTTCCATACAAATTGTCTGATTGAGGTGGTCATTTTGTATGAAAAAGCCATTTTTTTTCATATCCTGAAAAAAAAACCTGGTGATAGTTGTTCAGTTTCGTTGACTGAGCAACCCCTATCAGTTTGCGGGACGCTGTCCCTTACACTCGGTATACTTTGTTTTGTTGTGTGACTTGTATCTTACGTCTTACTTCTTCTGAATAGCTGGATACTGAATCGAAAGTAAAAATTTCAGTAACTATCCAGCTATTTTCCATTTTCTTCCATTATAATAAGTGGCACACTAAATTTTGATATTGGTAAAAACAAACTACACTCACTTGTAATTTAACGTTTCGACTTTTTACGAGAGTCTTCTTCATGGAGCACGAAAATCACACACCAACACCCGCCGCCGTGTAAATTTTGATAGTTTATTATTACAAGTACTGTGATTACACTTCGATTACTGTGGTTTCTAATATTCGAATTGAATAACTATGGCTCGTATTTATAAAGCGATCTCAAGATTGAGAGCAATATTAAGTAGGTATGGATTTGAGATGTCGTTTTGTACTGAAATGACATTTCTGAGACGAACTCAAACTCGCTGTCCACTCTTGAGAGCTAATTATAAATACGGGCCTATAATTCATTAAAAACAAACTCTTGCCATGCGTAAATAATAGAGATAAATAAAACGAACTCCCAGAACAGACATTAAAATTCATCAGTGAAACAACTGTTTAATCGGAAATTGAACCCCGCCTGAAAAGCAATTACGCGACTCAAAAAATACGACAGACAATTTTAATATTAAAAATTGATGGCAATGACGACACAAATTGACGTTGAAGGAGACCAGAAAGAGTCAGGAGACCTCTGTATTCAGAAGATTACTTATTTATTGCTTCGGCTCAGGGACCCAAGATTACTTAGTTTTTTTTTTTGCTGTATGCAACACCTGCCTGCAACGCGGATCTCGCTTACATATTTTTGTTGGTGTTTATGCAGCCATATCATAATTTTATTTTTTAGTATCTCTTATCAATAATGAAACACTTTACTGCATTAACACGAGGTGGGCGTGGGATATACTTACTTAATAACCATTTGCAAGACTCTGCCACTTTCCGGTAATGGCTTAATAAAATTTTCTTAGATCTTCGGAGCTATGCCCATTTATAGCTTCTACTGAACTGATTTTAATAATTATTCTACGTTTTGGGTATATCTGGATAGCTAGTTAGATAACTTTATAAATTTTAATTAAAAACATCTTGATTACCTTTATATTATCTCGGTGAACAGCAGTGACTTTTATAGATGAGTCTACACATCCAGGTTGGTTCTTTCCATCGTTAGGAAAGAAGTCCACATGCCCCAGAATATCCGAATACCCTTGACCGTCTGAAAAGGGATAAAATATGTGTAAGTCTATACATAAAACAACACGGCTAGACGTCGCTAACGTCTCTATGACGTGTACATAAGAAAGACTATAGTAATTTCGTCACTCCGGCTGCTGTCTCGGTAGCTTAGCGGTAGAGCAATGGACCAGCAATCCAGAGGCGCTAGTTCGAATCCTGCCCGAGGTCGTAGCCCGAGGCGAATTTATTATTTTCCTTCTTTCATATTTATATATCATTTCTGTATGTTTTGTGGTCTGAAGGTCGAGACTTTATATTCTCGATTTCATCATTAGGCTCTATTCCCAAAAAGTGTTTATAACGTTTCCAGTTCAGTTAGATAGGTTAGGTTAGACTAAACAGAACTTGGGCATAGCATAGAGTCATTCGTTGACACATACAATAATCTACAAGAAAAGCCAATTTATATTGTGTCTGTCTGTGTTCATTGCTCGACTCAAAAAATAAAATATGTTCAATAACCATAAGTATAGGTTCTTCAGGCAAGTAGGTACTTGCATTTTACATCCCCATAAAAGTAGTAAGAAAAATAAAGAAGTGAGCGCAAACATAGACAACATAATAATATAGTCCAAACATGCCGACATTTTTGTCATTGGTATTTCGAGTCCATAAGTGACAAGGGTCACGGAATATTTAATTTTCCCACTTATGTTGACTCTCGGCGATGTGAATCCGGATTTAGATGCTCCAATCCGGTATTCAGAGGTCAAGTCAAGTCTAGAATACTAGACTAATGAATAAGATATAGACACCAATATTGACGTCAAGCTTATTTTCTTTTAATTTTGCATTAGTGAAGTAGATAGGAAATTACCATTTCAGGCAGGCATAGTTTTAACTTTAATATTTGGGGAAAGGTAGAGCAAAAACAAAAGTACAAATGGGAAAATAAAAATGTCAGCTCTTATCAACAAAACCGATACTTAAGTCTTCAACGAGTAAATAATACTCTGAACATATTCGTTGAATTTATTTTATTTATACTCACAAGGCATAATATCCGTGTGGATGACTTCAACCAGAGACGCGTCGTTCTTGTGTAGCCTGACGTTGGGGGGCATATTGAGGAAGTACGGTCCTGAAGGGTCCAGGGCTGTGATCCTCTGAACCTTGATCATCTTGCCCACGTAGCCCGCAATGTGGGCGCCCAGACCGTGGCCAATTATGTGCACACTTTTGGGTAGTAGGTTGGAGCTTACCTGGAGAAATCAATAGAAAACGTAAGACATAAGTACGTAACAAGCGTAAGTTGCGCATGTAAAAGCAGGTAGGAACCCACCGCTTTTTTTTACGAAAGAACAAAGTACAAAAAAGTTGAGAAAATGTTTCAGTTGATTTTATTATAGGTATTTGTTCAGCTTAGTTTAGACAGTTCTTCTTCTTCTTAAATTTAAGAGCAGCGCTCTTTTCGGTGGAGCATTCTCCATCGCTCCCGGTCCAATGCCAGTTCTTTGGTCTCCTGGTACGACTTGACGTTTATTTTCTCCTTCACTTAATCGAAAAAAGTCAGTTCACGGAGACAAAAAAACATCAACATATATTTTTTTACCTATAGTCTGTGTGACCTTCAAAGCTACCAGGCGAGCATTAAGCCACGCACGGCCTGCACATACGGCGGCTCGGCTCCTGTAGTTCAGTTCACGGGTTCACGGAAACTATTTCTGAGCCATCACGTCGTATCAGCAGGGCTCGGGGTAAAAGATTTTGTTTAAAAAGTAAAGCTATTGGTTTACCTTAAGTTTGTTTAAGAACTGTGCGACCTCCAAAGCTACAAGACGAGCATTAGCAACGGCTTGCACATACGGCGGCTCGGCTCCTGCAGCCCAGTTCACGGAAACTATGTCTGAGCTATCGCGACGTATCAGCAGGGCTCGGGATAAATGCTTTATTGAAGAAAAAATTAAATCAGTTATCACGAGACGTTTTTAAAAACTAACTTTTACCCCCAATTTTGTTACATGACTAAACAAGGGAGGAATTCTCCTTCAGATCATCGCATAAAATTAGCAAAAAATATAGTATTATATTTTTTATTCAATAGTCTCTTGATCATGAATCTCTATTTCTCATTTAAGAATCTGTAGGTATAAGGGTATTCTACTACAGGATGCTATTTTTAAACTTGACTCGTACTATAAGTTTTTCCAAGTTATCTTGTAAGTATTTCTAAACGACAAACAAAGTTTTATTATCTTTTCTACGTTCATGTTATCCTTTAATGTTGGATTTTTGTCTCTTTATTTCTCATTAAGAAATTGGATGAAAACGGCTGAAGACCCAGCTGAGTGGCGTGACATGGGAAAGGCGTATGTCCAGCAATATAGGCTGTTCTTGATGATGATTTCATATTACAAAAGTGAGTTGCTAAATTGTATGCAGAGCCGTATAATTTTATATAAAATGTATTAGTATGTAATGTATACTTACCGTATGACTTCAGACTACCGCGACGCACTAAACGTGCACCAAACGAAATTGTCAAAATTGCAACACATGGAATCGAAACCATCGACCAATCATAAATGACGTACATACACACAGAGACATTTGACAGCTGGCGAAATATTAACACAGTCTTGAGGTAGCAAAATCTTCACCACTGTCAGATAAAAATTCACTTCAGGTGGGTCTCTGAACGGGCCGGATAAAAATTCACCTAGTCGAATCTGACAAGCGCCTCCGAACGGGCAGGATAATTTTTCACCTGGTTAAAACTCGATCGGTGAAAGCGGCTCTGAACGTACCCCTGGAGAAAATTATTGAGTAACCCCGGTCAAGACAAACTGTAGAAAACTATGTAAGCGTACTTGAGTCGTGTTAATCTTACAAACTTTCAGATCTTATAAGTTTATAACAGTGAGAACGGTGTGACGAAACTTGCTGCTAACTAGTTGTTATAACGTTTCAAAAAAGATAAGTTCCAGAAGGTTTGAGCTTGTCTAGGGTAACTAGTAGTTTATTTTGTACATTTAAAAGAGAATAAGTAAGTTTTTTAAAATTATATAGCAACAATTCACGTGATTTTGTATACTTATTACTTTGATTGCACCATTCAGAACTGCTTCTTCCTATATATGTATGTATACTTATTTTTTTTGAGGGTGTCTTTAATTTCTAAAGGCGTTTATGCACTGATCTATATTAGATTCGTATCCAATTCGTATTGGAACTGGCCTTCCTAGTAAATGTATGATAGCTTGTGCATCCATCCATATCAGTTTCATATGGATTTTTGTCGAATACGAATCTAATATGGATGAGTGTACAAACGCCCTAAAGCCTACGGGATAAATCCTAGGAATGGGCACGAGAATTGGATATTGTAGCTAATATTTTACTCTTAGAGACGGAGTTGTGCTATTCTGGCATCAAATGGACTAACACAGCAGTACTAACCTGAACCCATCCGGTGTATCCATTGCTTGTGAAGTCATGTATAAGTATTTTTAGGTAGTTGGGAGCGTTCAGATCAGATATTATTTCTGGATGTGCACTCTACAAAAACATGATAAAGCATAGATTTAATTAAAAAAAAAAAAAAAAAATTACATTGTAAAATAAGTAACCATTATCGTATGGAACTTCAAAATATTAAAACAAAAAATGTGACTGTACACGTACGCCGTTAAGCAGCTTCCAGTGTATAAAAATAGTGTTGACTGCATATCGTTCCGAAGGCAAGACATTGACAGGACGATACTTAGAGTTCCACCATTCCGGAGTCAGCTTCACACAACCAAGACCTGCATAACAATTCTCATAACGATTTGTACCTGCGAAAATAAGGTGAGGATAAAACGGTGGCTTTTGTACGAGACAAAATAGTTACCTATACTTTTTGTGCAAGCAAATAACAATAAAACAGATGGAATAAACATTATATTAACGAACATACGAACTTGTAGTAGTACTTATAAAAAATAATAGAAATGATTTTACTTACTGCGCATTGCTTTACTTGATTTTTTTGAACTTAGCATCAGACTATTACTTATAAATAAAAACATAATGCAACAAATATACCACATATTGCTTTTTCGTACTTTGTATTTTGACAACTCGCTGACTTGACCCCATGTTTGGATAGGTGTATGACCTACGTGTATGACTTTTACAATTTTTTTTGAGCAATCAAAAATGTGTGGTATGAAATCAGTACCTCTTTGGTGAAGTAAGTGTTTCTTTATGGTTTCTTTTGGGGTGGGGGGTGGGGCAAAGGGCGCTGTCATACCTTACGACCCAAAAAAGTTTATTGTGGGAATACCAGTACTGATGCTTTTTGGGTGATAATTGCTGAATTTATTTAATACCAAGACTGAATCTGTCTTAACAGCTGGCCGGGATTAAAGTCAAAATTAAACCCACCCCAAATAATAATAAAAATAAACGTATTTTACATCATTTTTTAATTGGCTCATCGCAAAAATCTAGTGACATGTTTTGAAATGTAAGTTTGTGCTCAAACTCTTCCCACGTGCAGACTCCTTGTTTGCAGATGGACATCAGAGGTTGTTCATTCAAATAAAACACCACGTTGAACTTGCTTGCGTTGCTTTCTGGGCACCTATAATGATCAAAGATATTTTATTTTTTCTATATTTATTCATAAATATAGGATGCGATGACTATAATGCTAAATATTTATTTTGGCTACAGATTATTCTCAGTAAAAACATACAACAACTGCAAAGTATGGGTGATTATCCGATTTTATTTTCTTTTTCTTAATTACTACATTTCACTATTCAGACAAAACCCTGTTGATTCATTTATATCTCGTGTTTCCATTAAATATGATGATATCTAAAATCACAGCTTATACAAGTTGTATGCAAAAAAAAATATATTTATAATGAACTGATAATTTATTATCATTCATTATTAGGAGAGTTTTAGTTGTTACATACCTGTTTAAAACCGCTACTAAATTAGATCCAAACGTGCTCTTATTTGACGTCCTCCATTTTCTGTTAGGGTCTCTATAGCTTGCTCTCAAAGGTTCCTCGTCTTTAAATAAGTTTATTGCATTGTATATTACATCAATCATTGTGGCACGACTTATAAATACAGATATTTTAGGTCCATTCCCTCCTTTAACTTGTTTGAATCTGTCAAGTAGGTCTGTAAGTAGGATTTGACCGAACACTTCTGTATGATTATGCCCATACCCGTGCCTGTAATAGTGCTTCATGTCATCTAAATATTCTTGAATTAATAAGTCTTCTGTAGTGAAGAGCGCACACCATGGACTGAGTACATTATCAAAACCTGAAGTATTGTATCTACATATATCATAAATTGCTATGAGTCTATCCTCAGTCAGATTTGTTAAACCGGTCCGTCGCTGAATTCTATCTTGCATCTACAATAATAATTTAATAAATTACGCAAATAAAAAAATATAACATTGTAATCTCTCTAAATAAAAGTGTAGAAGCAAAACTATACCTGATTGATGCATGATTGATGATGTAAATTAGTCGCAAAAAAAAAGAACTTACGGCCAACCATTCTGGATTATTGAAGTAATTATACGGCTCTGCATACAATTTGGCATAATTTTCAATTACAAGCTCTTTTTGGTAACTTGCACATGTTGTTATTGGCTATAAATAATTTTCTAGTTAGAAATTGTTAAATTAATATCACTTGCATGTATTTTAATTACGCATTACACACTTACAGCTTCAAAACTTTTGGCTTTTTGATAAGTCAAGTTGCCGTTCTTGATAAATCCTTTGATATAAGCGTCTAAACTTTCCTCCATTCTTTTTCCTTCAGTTACTTGAAAATGGTATTCTCCTTCCTTCAAATCGGTGAGAAGTTTTGGAAACGTTTGTTTCATCCTTTTTCCTATTTCTTCCATTTCTAATAGACCTTCTTCAAACATTTCACCGTAGTTTTCAAACAATCTCATGTCAGGTTTCCATTGAACAAGGTTTTCAACATCTTGAGCACATAGTGAGGTTATGCCGGCAGCATAATTTTCTTCTACACGTTTTTGTACGTATAACACTGATTTCATATGTGTAGCAAATTTTGGGGAAGGATATCTCTTTCCATGTCTGTAAAATCCCCAAATGCTTACTGGCTGACAGCCTGTTTTAAAAATATGGAATGTGAATATCGATGTTTAAAAAATATTTTGATATGGAGGTAAACTGTATGATACTATTTATTCCACTTTGATTAAATGTTTAAAACACTTACCTTTTAACCGGATGATTGAATCTCTAAAATCTCCTCTGACAAAGTTGTAAGGTGTTTTGCTTCCAAAATATTTATAAGGACATCCAGAGTTCCAGTAGCAAAACGACGCTATTGAAGTTTTCATGAAAGTTAAAAGCACTAAATATATCAAGATACATTTCATTATAACTTAATATGAAATATTATTTGAAGGCGTTACTAAATTAGATCTGTCTCTCCGTTGACGAGTCAAGCTTACAACTGAGCTAAATACCAATTAAATAACAAATTAAATTAATTTTCTACCTGTTTCAAATTAATGAACAAATACAACAATAAAAAATCTGTAAGATTGGCATTTAGCAATTCGGGAAAAAAACACTGTCGCTTTGAAGTATTACTCATCGTCGTTGATAAATCGTCCTCTATCCTAAACTAAAGTCAAGAGCACACCGTAAATAAAATAAAAGAAATAACTACTCAATAACACTTTTTTATTATTAAAGACCAGGTTGTTTAAACCAGGGTTCGAGGATATATATCAGCGGATATATATCATGATATATATCCGTATGATGTATAACCGACATTTGTGTTAAATATCAGATTTTTAAATAAATATCAATGATAATTATACATATATCCACCTGAAAAATCTTTTTTATTTTACTAATGAATAAAAAAAAAAAATAACAGTGTGAGAAAATTTTCCTGCTTTAATTTTACAGCTGGAATATTATAAAACAAAAAATTTGAACCAATCAATAAAAGTAAATTCAAGGAAAAAAGAGTGTTGATATGTATCAAAGTTTGGATGTATCGGATGTATATAAAAATCGGATTTTTTCGAACCCTGGTTTAAACCCACCGCAGAAATCTAGTGTAATATTTCTAAATGTAAGTTTTTGCTCAAACTCTTCCCACGTGCAGACTCCTTGTTTGCAGATGGACATCAGAGGTTCTTCGTTCAAATAGAACACCACGTTGTATTCACTTGCATTGTTTTCTGGGCACCTACAATACATTGCAAATAGGTATACAAACATGTTTTAAATATTAAGGTATCGTAAAAAATACCGCGAACTGACACTGGATATTGACTAGTAGAATCAATCAATAAAATAAAGCCATAAATTGAACGTTGAGTATTATTTCAATCAAAATCTTGTTTAATTACCTGTTCAAAACTGCTACTAAATTTGCAGAAAACGTGCTCTTATGTGTTGTCCTCCATTTCCTGTTAGGGTCTCTATAACCTGCTGTTAAAGTTTTTTCGTCTCTAAATAAGTCTAATGCTTTGTACATTGTATCCAACATTGTAGCATGGCTTATGTACACGGTTATTTTAGGTCCATTCCCTTCTTTTACTTGTTTGAATCTTTCAAGTAAGTCAGTAAGTGCAATTCGCCCAAAATTTTCGGTATGGTTATGTCCATACCCATGCCTGTAATAGTGTCTCAAGTCGTCTTCGTATTCAAGAACAGTCAAGTCTTCTTTAGTAAAGAGTGCGCACCATGGACTCAGTATGTTATCGGAACCATTAGAATCGTATCTACATATGTCATAGGTTGCTCTGAGTCTATCATCAGTCAGATTTTTTACACCACTTCGTCTCTGAACTCTGTCTTCCATCTACAATAATAATTTTAAATGTATTACATTAAAATATTTTGAAAAATTGTCTTTGATTCTTCATAATTCAAGCAAATATTGGAAATACTTACCTACCTTTAACTTTAAAATATGGCTACGCACACGATTAACTAAGCTTTCAAATCAACGAATAGACAATAATAAAAACTTACAGCCAGCCATTCCGGATTACTGTAGTATCGATTCGATTTTGCATACAATGAAGTTTCGTTGTGAAATTCTCTTTGGAAACTTTTACATACTTTGAAGGGCTAGAAATAAATTTACGCTTAAAAATAGTCCAAATTCTTATTGCATGTTACTTTACTCAATAAACTTACAGATGTATAGCCTTCAGCTTTTTTGTAATTCATGTTGTCATTGTTGAATCCATTGATAAAAGCATCTAAACTTTCCTCCATTCTGCGACCCAAACTTCCTTGAAAATGATATTCTTCTTCCTCTAAATTGCTAAGTAGCTTTGGAAATGCTTCTTTAATCCGTTTCCCAAGTCCTTCCATTTCCATTAGACCATCTTCGGTCATTTCTTCAGGATTTTCGAACAAACGCATGTCGGGTTTCCAATGCTTAAGGTTTTCAATATCTTGAGCGCAAAGTGAGCTCTTACCAGCAGCATAACTTGTTTCTACGTAATTTTGCACGTTTAAAATGGATTTAATAAATGTAGCATACTTTTTGGAGGGATATCTTTTTCCATGTCTAAAGAAACCCCAAATGCTTGCTGGCTGACAACCTGTTTTATTATATAAAAAATAAATATTTCTATTGTTAATAAAATACTTTTATCCAACTATGTTGGATCCAACGATCTTAAAAATATATGTTATCAAATATACAAAATTGATCCTTCAGAGTTGTTAGGTATCGGAAATTTTCATCAGACGTGCTAATATGCTATGATATATTTTAAAACCACTTTACTTAATTATAAATACTTACCTTTTAAGCGGATTATGGAATCCCTAAAGTCTCCTCTTATAAAGTTATATGGTGTTTTGCTTCCAAAATATTTATATGGGCATCCGGAGTTCCATAAACAGAACGACGCTATTGACGTTCTCGTGAACGTAAAAATCACCAAATATATCGGAATAAATTTCATTTTAACTTAAAATTGAATAATGCCTTAGCACGCTAACATAATTTTTATGATCAGTCTTTCTGTCGAAAAGGCTATATTAGCACTGCGATAGATATCTACCTATAATGAATTCTATTCTTAATCACAGTATAAATAAGAAACAGTAAAAGCAAAAGACCCACATAATGCTATTTGTCTTGGCAAAACATATTTTTTTGGTTTGCATTTGACTTTAGTGGAGGACAGAGGTCAAATAAGCCAGTCGAAGTGATTGACTTTTCCTGAAGATAGCTGTTGTTTCTTACTCTAAAGTCATAAGATGTTTTACTGCTGCTATTACCTAACCTAGTACTGTAGCTATTCATACCTGCTTCGAATTAAATTAATATTTTAATAATGAACAGCATTTGCATATTATTATTATATAAATGGTGACAAGTCGACTCTACCTAACATCCTGAGGAGGATGAATGAGGATGTATGATGCTTTGTAAATCTATAGGTTTTTGAGATATTAATGTAAAAATTTGGAATAAAACAAACAATTTGGCACAAATATTTTATTTTTTCCAACTATTTTCTTTGTGATACCATCCACAAGTCACAAATAAAAATATTATTTATACTTCAAACTCTTAGTACCTATTCATACAAATTAACATTCCATATTAAAAGATGAGTTATTTAAAATGAACTGGTCAAGTCATAAATAATTCATTTATTTTATCCACTGATTGGAGAAAGTCGCTGCCTTTTCTGTGATTTTATCCTACTAATATTTATATATTATGTACTTTCATGCTTATCAATAAAATCATATTTAAACAACAATATTAATACAGACAAAATTATTATGTACATAATGTTTATTTTGTCTGTTATACAATTATAATTACTTAACGAAATTGGCGTTTCATTTTTAATATAAATATTTTTAATTTTCGTAATTAATTTATACACACCATTTCCATTTCTCTTCAGTATTTTTAATTTCCAGCTTGTAAAATTTTAAGTAACTTATTGAAATGATGTTATACTTAGTTTATATACTTCGCATTTCGATTTAAAATAAATCTAACTACTGATGCTTTCAGCACTTTTTCTTCACGTATTTACGTGATCTGAGTAATAATTTAAAATTACTTAAATATAATGCTTAAATTAACATCTCATTGTTTCTATAATTTTGATTTTGTTGTCATCGTGTAATTTTTTTCTTACAAATAAATTTTTAATTTTTTAAATAAACAAATACTTTTGAACAGTTAATTTCAGCTTAATTACAAAGCTGTTTTTTGAAGGATTAATTTGTTTTATTAGTACTTATTCTTATTTTATTTATTGTTGGACTACTTATTTACGATAATTTCATTCTACCTATTTATAATAGTCCGTTATTTATACATTAAAAAGAGAAATGCATAAGACTTTAAATATCACTAGATGACTCACATCCAATAGATTTATGTGTTAAGTGTTAAAATGTATTTATTAATAAAACAAGGTTACAATTTGGTCCGAAATTGGATTAACAACATTGCAAATAAAGATTTTTTATCAGATAACTTAAGCTACACAAAAACTCAAACAACATAACGAACAGCTAAGATATTAACAGATTTGCTTGCTTACAGAAGTATAATAGGAAAAATCATTAAAGTAGGTACTTAAATGAAAACAAAAATATTCTTCTAGATATAATTATAATTTCAAAGTTATGATAAACTGATAAATATAGCTATTGAAATGACAAACTTCGTAAACATTTCACTAAATAAACGATAAAAGATAAGTTCTCATTACTGTAGGTTATAGGTATAGAAAATTATCGCATTGGTATAATGATAGAGAAAATATATTGTGTTTTAGTGAAACTGAATCCTGTGAATGTAGATCAAATTATTGCTTTAGGTAAATTATTATAGGAATTATTTAACACCATTCGCGTGGATTGTGTACAGCTACTGACGTAAGAGACTTTATCAGTAAGTATACAACGTGTAACATCGTGAAATGTGTGAAACTACCCATGAAACTGAACAGCTTTCCCTAAGGAACATAGGTCGAAATACGAAAAAAAAAAAAAACTAAAAATCCCATAGTAAATGCGCTATCAGCTGATGCATTTTGTATGGACGGTCAAATTCTTTTTTTTCGTTTTTCGACCTATGTTTCTTAGGGAAAGTTGTTTCATCAAACAGTTTCATGGGTAGATTCACACCTTTCTCGATGCATACTTATACCCTTTCTGCTACACGTTGTATATGATGGATCCAAGAAATTGAAAATCTTTTTCGAAGTAAATGTTTTACAATCTCCTAAAACCATATCCTGTCATCCTATACAAATCGAAATAGCTACGTCAAATTTCTGGTATTCATAACGCGAATACCAATATTTTTTTACGTTTTGGGACCCTTCATAGCTTTTGACTAATAATTAATTTACTGTAGTTCAGCACAGAAGACCATAGAGAGCTATCATTCACAGTATTCTTCACCAATATTTGACAAATAAAATGTGTTTAGTTAAAAATATTTTTATTTTTAGAGGAAAAGCTGGTACAAAATCTATTCTGAAAATATTGCTTTTCAATTTGTTCGTAACCTATATTTTAGGTATACTAAGGATTAAGGGTCGTATTTATAATCAGCTCTCAAGAGTGACAGCGAATTTGAGTTTGTATCAGAAATGTCATTTCAGTACAAAACGACCTGTCAAATCCCAACTTAATATTGCTCTCAATCTTGAGATGGCTTTATAAATACGAGCAAAAGTAGCGAATTAGGTTTAAGCTGGGAATAGGAGAGAAGAGAAAGAGAAACTCTAACTAAAGTCTAGGGTGCAAATCTAGGAAGAAGTGATACAATAAACGCTTATGTTCTACCTATTCAGATACTTTTGGCAGTTTTGTTATTATATTTTCTTCGAGCTTAAAACCCTACGCGTATATTTAAGAGTTCATACATTTTAGACCTAGTTACAATTTTTGATACAAACAGTATAAACATAAAATGATTTAGGTTTGTATTTTATTATTCGTATTTGATAAATTATAAAACAAATATCTGATGATAATTTATTATTTCTAAAAAGCGTACTTTTTGAAGTGAAAATAGCGTGCTTTTTTGGTTTTGTCACTTCATTTAATATTTCACTCTTTTTATTATACTCTTCTTTTTTGTGCTGTGAGATTTGAGCTCTACTGAAATACAGTTACTATTCCGAAGCAAGCGAGTTTTACTAAACTGGAACTTCCCAGAAGCGGGAGACAGGAGCGGCAAGTTCCTGTTTTGTTTCACGTGCTTCAATCGGGACGGGAAAAGTTAACTGGAAGCGCAGAATAACTATGAATAACTCAGCATTTCCTGCAGACCATTTCGAAAGGCTGGCTGGAGTGATAAAAGTTACCTTTCCCGGGATAGAGATTGTTTATAACTTGCCGAATGTTTCGAACAGGGAAAAATATTCACACCAAGATCACTGGTTTTGTACATACATACATATATACATACATACTATCACGCCTGTATCCCTAACGGGGTAGGCAGAGCGTCAACGACCCAAACAAAGGTCGTAACGCCACGTCTGACAAGTTTTGAGGGTTATTTAAGATAGAACTGTATATTGCTGTAGTGACAGGTTGTCAGCCCATCGCCTAAATTACAATATACTGAAACCCTCCAGTCCCTTAGCTGGTTTTTACAGAATGCCCGGGAGGAGATGCAGCTGGCATATTCTATGTTTTTCTATCGCTCCCAGTCCAGCATGGAAGCAGTTTTGTTATGTGTGCTAAAATGCAGATTGAATCTTATTGTTGGTTTTAACATCTCATGTCGTAAAAAGAAAGGTATTGATTGAGGTTGGCATAGCGTATGCATAAAAAAATATTCAAGAAACAGACTGTCAACATTTTCAGAACTATTCTTCGCAAAAAATAACTATAAAGTTAACGGGATAGATTCTTGGAACTATGAGTGACAAATCCAAAAAACATCTTCTATTATCTGATTCTTGTAAAATGGGACGTTTAGTTGTCAAATAAATATGACAATGATTATGATGCTAATATGAATTAATTACTCTAAAATTAGGAACATTATTTGAATAATAAATGATTATTATATTAAATATAGTAATCGTCATTCGTAATGTTTCATTTTATAAGATCAGAATTACTATACGTCTACCGCTATATTATAATCTTACGAAGTCCACTGTTAAATTAAATTAAAATATCTATCGCCGACTAGACTATAGGATAAAGCACTTTAAATTTTCTGGTCACAGCTATATAATATTATAATACAATAATTTTATAGAGTTTCAAGTCTACATTTCGTATTTCTATTAATCGTCTAAATTGATTTTCTGGACGTAAACATCTCCAAATTCAATATTACCTACCAAACCCAGTAACTACCATAATTTAGATTGTTTGACGCGGGCTCAATGTTAAGAAGCAATTAAATGTAAAATAAGGCAGCTTTTCACGTACGATAATCATACCATACCAAGACACTGAAATGAACACCTTTTTATTACCTTACTGCCGCTTGCTGGACCATCCGCATCAAACAATTTAAAAAAGGCACTAACTCAACCACTGCGGTGTGATCTCGTCGATACTCCTAATCGCCCCCGCGACGAACAGCAATGAGACAATCTCAAAAATTTGTCAGCAGACCAATTTCTTTCCAGAAATTCTCCTGGAGGTTTCTTTCATCCAGGATCCTGCTTAGGGTCCAGCGTTGCTCTCTTCTCTTGCAACGCTGCAAGTAACGCTTCCCGAACTTCCCGTTCTGAACTTCGCCATAATCTTATCAGTTCTTCTTCTGACAGCAAGGAGAGTTCTGATCGTGCTCCCTGCGGTGACGCTCTTGGATATGGAGGGGCAAGTGGAACATCTTCCTGAGACACCATGATCTCTATACTAGCTCGAGGAGTTGGTCCATCTATACTTAAATAATTACCAGATCTTTCTGAAACATCTTGATAAGATCTTGTAGACGAACCTTCTGCTCTTCTGACCATGGGAGAGGGTGTACGCAGGCGGGTGTTTATGTCCGGTGGTGAATTCGTTAAGCAGCTCGTGTCACGACTGAGTCTTCGTCCTATATTGAGGCTTGTTCGCTCGTAAAAGGACGTTGAATCGGAACCAAGAACTGAATCTGTACTAAACCTTCTAACATTAAGACCTGCAAGACTACATCTTTTCCGACGACCTCTTGGCGATCGGATTTGCCGAGGCGAACGACCCCCACGAGGCGAACGGGATGCTACTTCAGGAGACGGGGATAAAAATTTTGATTCTGTCAATTCTTCCGACTCATCGGGAGTTTCTACTGCAACGTTTTCTTTTATGGAATCCAATGATTGGTCTCGAGCTTTTCCTTGTTGAACCCTGATAAAATTAAATTGTATTGTAAATATATATAGATACAGGTACATATTGCACAAAATTTGTTTAAAACCTAAATTAAATTCCATTTACCTTCTGATTTCTTGAATCATCTCAAAGAATTGTGCTTTACTTTTTCTTCGCCTGCGCTGTTCATGTTCCTTCTGAAACAAAGGGGTTTCCTGTCATATCTGAAATGATAACGAGTTAAATACATTAATAATAAATGAATATTATTTTATTTACCCTTTTGACACTTTTCTGGAACAGCGACATAAAGTGCCCCTGGCGGACAGTATTGACAAGTTCCCTAGCTGCATGATGTGGAGACACCAGCTCGACGCAGTTGATGAATCTGTACAATTTCTGAAACAACAAAGAGACGTTTTAAGATCAAAATTGAAACAAAGAACTTATTAGGCAAAGTAAAGTGGGACAGGGAAATAAAACAATGTCAATTCGGTGAGATTATGTCTGCTTGGGAAGAAGCGGTCGTTCGGTGTTAAAAGCCACTGAGGGCGGTCGAGCGGTAATCCGGCGCCTGACTTGGCTCGCGCTCCAGTTGGGCAAACAAATTATACCTACACCTATCTAGGAACACTTGCTGGTCCTTACAGTTTGAGTTGCCGTAACTTTTGTGTTAACTCGAGGTAGCTTGAGTGACATTTTTAAGTACACTTTTCGAATCACTCTATAAATCTGTGCAATAACTATATGTGAACTAGATAAACTAAATGGTTTTTGAAGATATCCAAAGAGTCAATTTGCACTCCGAAATCAGCTCTATTTTTTGGACAGTGGCACGCCATATAAAGTAAGTACCTACTCTATTATTGGGATTTTAAGAAATTGTCACCGATATGTTTCCCATTTTACAGTTTCATGTAACATACTTGACTAAAGAACATGATGTTTCTGCTCCTCCATATCGTGCCCTTGGGTTTGTGGCGCAGCACGGGCAGCATGTACTTGTAAAACAGGTGCTCCAGGACCAAGATCAGACAACCCACGAGCATTCCCACTCCGAGGAGTATGAACACGCCGGCTACTGCTGCCACACCTACGAGCAAATAAAAATACAATCATTATCATCATCATCATCATCAGCTCATATACGTCCCTGAATTTACCCTAAATTTAGGACGATCGACCAAATTATTAACAACTTTTAACTCCATGCTAGACTATTTATTTAGGGACTAGCTTTCCGCCCCGCGGTTTCACCCGCAGCTAAGAGTTTTCCCGTGGGATTGAGTTCCCGCGCTGTTCCTACCTTTAAAATTGACGAAACTTCCATCCCCTATTTAACCCCCTTAGGGGTGGAAAATACAAAAACGCTGAAACACGTGTTCATTATTTTTAAATTTTTAGCCCAAAAACAAAATTGGAAGATCCTGCCATCAAAATTGACGGAATTTCCATACAAACTTCCATCCCCTATTTAACCCTCTTAGGGGTAAAAAATGCAAAAATGCTCAAACACGTATAAATTATTTTTTAATCATTAGCCTAAATACAAAATTTGAAGATCCTACCTTCAAAATTGACGGACTTTCATACAAACTTCAACCCCCTTTTTATCCGTTTAGGGAGGGAAAATCCGGAAATCCTTTCTTAGTGGGAGGTTACGTTATAAGAGTAACCTGCTTTCCATATTTCACGATTCTAGCTTTAGTAGTTTAGGCTCTGCGTTGATGAATCAGTCAGTCAGTCAGTCAGTCAGTCAGTCAGTCAGTCAGTCAGTCAGTCAGTAAGGACAAACGATTTTATAAGTTTAGATAAAGTTAATATAACCCAGCCAGGTTATGTCTCCTGTGTTGAATATAAGTTTATATTATGTTAATTAATGTTTACCTTTTCTTATAAACCTGATATATTCATTTAAAAAAATGCGTTTCTTTTTATAATGTTATAAAAACATTTCAAGTATTTGATTTGGTGGTGAAAATTATTCAAAAAAGAATGAGCGGAACAGCTTTGTATTTTAAAAGGAGCAAAAAATTAAAAATAATCTCCTCTAAAAATATTTATTTCGAAATCCGTTATTATTATTATTGCTTGATACTAGGGGTTAATCGACCTGTAGGTACTGTAGCCCGTTGTACCAGTCATCATCGCATAGTAGAGCAATTTTCAGTAATGTGCTATTTCGCTACCAAGTACAATCGTGAACAAGGTTTAATTAAACACCAGCTTAACTATTGAAATCGTAACTAATGGCTTCATTAATTTAAGTGGCATAATAACGGCCCTATATTTTGTGATCAAAGCATCGGTTTACTGCAGCATTAAAAAGATAACGTATAGAATTTATGTTTCAAGTAACAAAAGTAATGTCCTCGGAGAAACAAAGATTAGCCCGCGATCTGTCCAAGATCCTGAATAATTAGCAGCATTAGAAAGACAATAAATTGCTTGTAATAAAACGGCAGGCGCTTGTACAACGATAAGGAGATTCTGCGCACGGACGCCTAATAAATTTCGCAAGCCCGAACTATAAAATATACAAATAAAATACCGAGAGAGTTGGGATGAAATCGAAAACGTTCAACAAATTTTATGAAGGTCTCCGTTTAAATCTGTGAGAGATGCGTGTATAGGTTTTCCTTTGCGACTGTTTTCCTCTTCTCAGTTCAACTAGATATTAGGAATATTACTTATGATTGCTGTTTCTATTGGTTTGATTATAATGACAGAGTTATAATAATGATATAATTTGACAATAAATTATATTTGTTGTATCGAACTGAGGACGGGATTTATCCCTCAAACAATTAAAATCTCATTGATTAAACTGATTATAACACATACACCGTAAGAGGAAGAAAAAGACGAGACACAAAAAGTTACGTTTATAAGTACCTTTTCAACATCTGAATATAATCAATTTATTTGGATCAGCTGTTTGTTTGCTTATGTCAACGATTCTTAATATTCTCGGTATTTTCATAAGGAATTTTCGTAAATATATGCGATAGATGCCCATGCCTGTTGAACACACATGACTAAAAACTTGCCATTAAAGACTGAGTAGAAAACGATGTGGGGTTCCGATCCGGGGATCCGTTGGATTGGTAATTTGTTGAGTGTGTAATCAAGCGATTGTCGGCCTGATCGATCGGCAAATAAACGGATTCATCAATCCCACTGAAAGAGAAGTTTGCGTAAAACAAACCGCTTGGTACTTCAAAATGATTTATGGAGTCAAACAGAGATCATATTTATTTTTAACATTTATTGGATGCATGATGTTTGAATAATATTATAATCGGATTAATGACTATTTGAATAAAACAAAGCAAATTTACGTTGATGTAATTAATAGCTCTGACAATGCTCTCGATTCTGGTGGCACCATTTTTAGCGATGTCAGTTTCTCAACTTTGTCATAATATGAGATAGCAAATAAACACATGTCTTTGACATTCCTTAACTGACTTAAGTAAGATTGCTTATACCTATGACGTAAAATATGAGAGCATGATCTATGTCTTAGAATTTAGATCTATGCTCACTTCTTAAAATTCCTTATTTTAAGCTTCTTACATCAGTTTAGAAATGTCAATGTCATAAACGGTAGCAAATGATCTCTGTAGATCATAATTATTTATTTTACAAAATTATAGGATGGACGATGTTTGAATACTTGTTTTAATCGGATTATAGCGATGGGATAAAATACAACACCAATTTATTTTAATGAATCATTTTGAGCGGTTATTATTGCGTATTGTTACCTATTGTGAAAGTCTGTCGAGTCAACCCATATTGCCATGCACGGAGAGTACCGCTTGAGATACATATACTGGCTTTTAGTAGACTATGTGCAGTAAGAGAAATACCTCGTACGTTCTGTTTTTATCGCTCCCAAGTCATCGTAGAGCCCTGATATAAAATGATTGTTAAACCGATTGACGTGCTAAAAATAAAACGACCCTATTTAGATTCGGGACAGGCCTGCAGGTGCTACCGTGTCCATCGTGCGGAATTTAAGATGCAGTAAAAGTTCTGAGCATAAAATTACTACCGGAGGTCAACAGTCAACATGGGGTAAGTGGAAAACGCGACGTTCACGCTCCTTTAAACGCATTCTCGACTAAATTACTTAATTACTCTACTTTAAGAATGGCGGACTGAAAACAATAGTTGGGACAGTTCGGTTAAATTCGCAACCTTGTAGCTGTTTGCAGTTTAAACTATATGTTTGTCTTTTAATAGGTCTCTAAAATGGGTGAAGTTCTGAAGTAATCTCAGTAGGTTTGTTTTATAACACCTTTATTTACGCCTCATATAAACAGCACACTTGATGAAGTTATTGGGGAAACTGAATCGCCCAGATACGACCAATCTTTTGTTTCTGGATTATATGTCTTTACATTACATCATAATGGTTTTATTTTGGTGTATTAAATAATGCATCCGTGTGGATTTTGGGTTCATTCCCGGTCAATTGGTTTTACTTTGATCGACTTGTTAAGTTGGTCCAAGAAATTGTGTAAAAGGTAAAAGGAAGAAGTCGGGCTGTACCTGCTATATATTTCGTAGACAAATACATAAATCACTATTCTAAAGACTATGACTTCATTAAGTGTGGAAACTTATCGAATACAGATGCGTAAAGTTTGGCGACGCAATATTTCCGCCCTTAAAATTTCGTTCAAACTACACTATTGAACAGTGATATAATTCTATTTATTAACACAAATAGATACTAATGCACGTAGGCTGTATCCGGTTTTCATACAGTGTGGGAAATACCTGCAAAGCGGGGCATTTTTAAATGATCGTAATTACGGACAAGTAAATTTTACATTACGTATTTGAACCAAAAAGTACATAAAAAGTGCAAATTAAATGAGTACAGTCTCATAACTGTTAATCCCTTTATAGAAACAGACATAGTTAATCGATGTTGTGTAGTGCAGACTGCTTATCCATCCATTCATGCTTGCCCAACGGGCGTTGTTTTAGCAAGAAATCCCAGCTAAATCTAACTGACGTTATTGACTGATCTCCAGTCGCTCGAAAATGCAAACTTTGCCTATCTGCTTGTACAGCAAAGCAATCGCTTTCACAAAACCACACTCCAATATTTCCTACACACCACGATAAATGAGCGAATACTGAAATTTCGCAAACATTTTGATTTCTACATTCATAATGCTTACCAAGTTAGCACTTTTTGACGATACAATGAAGAAATACGTGTACGTTATAATATTTACGAGAGACTCATTACAGTAAATGTAGCAAAATACCCGTAAGTCGTAAAGAAATAATGCGACATATAAACGCTCTTTTACCTCCCCAACAAGTAGAGTCTATAAACAGTCTCCCGCGGCGCTTAATCGGGAAAACTTTTAATTCGGGAAAGCGTTTTCTGAGGTTCGGCTAAATAATAAATAAACACACTCGACAGCCCCGTGCCACCTCATTTTTTCCGCTATAAATCCCATGTTTAATCTTTTACGTCGACTGGTGGAAACATCCCCCCCTACCTCTCCTGTCTGCGGGAGGGGGGGAGCGGATTAACGCGGGGGAGGCGATAAATTCTAATGAAATTTCCGACGGAAACGAGCGAGCTCACTACACCGTGTACATGTAAGGAACTTACAATAGTGATGTACAACTCTACTTAGAATTACGTTCAGTTTCACTCGCTAACTAACTAGGTTTCAGATTTGTGATGTTGTTAATTATTGTAAGGTACCTTATTTTATTTTGAACAGTTTATGGATAATTAATTACTATTCATGCAGTGCCTATAGTGTTTTTTTTCATGTGCTCCCATGTTTTGTTTTTCTTTGTTTACAGTAAAAATTAAAAATTGTGTACTGATAGAATTTATTCTATAGATTTATCACTTACCTAAAGGTTTTGGTTGGATCCCATAATCTGGACTGAGTTTGAAGCAAGGTAAGCCACCATACCACTTCTCAGTCAAAATATCCATGTACCCGTTGGACGAATATTTTGATATGACGGCTGATATGCTATCCTGTGAAAAATAAAATAAAATATTTCACAAAACAAAGCAAAGGTCAACGAATGGTTGTTTTTAGTATTTGTATAAACAGGCCTATTTATTAATGTCACTCAGCATAACGATCACACTGGAAAAACAATGGCGCCGCATCTGTGTTCCATTAGGCTGTTACCAACAAAGCTTAAAAAATGGGAATTTCAGAAAATGTTGTCCTGATTCGAAACAATAAAGACTGATCCGCTGATTTATGTCATGATTGCGGTGACGTGTTTGTACAAGGACAGAAGGGCACAAGGGACTGAGGTGACAAGCAAGAGACGTCAAGATAAAATGACGTATAATCGTCGCCGGGTAGGCTACATGACACCCGTCTATCGATCACACCATTAGCACGGCTCGTGCGTCATCCATCAATCTTTCCGTGCAAAGATCCCAGCCCCTACCACTCAGGCGTCCTATCGGCGACCTCGGTAAATATAAGCCACTTTGCTGCCTTAGCGTTGCTCAGCCAGCGCCGCTATTCGGAGCGTGACATCAATATATTTACAGATAAGTCGGGAAAATCGGAACACCCCAGTCTACATAATCTATCGTTATTTTTTCTTAGATAAAATTACTTAGAAAAATAAAGAATTAAACTGAACTTTATTATCCAACCTTACCTTCAAAGGAAATCCTTTAGCCATTCCAATAGCGTAGGTGTCTTCAGCAAGCGCATGGTCACCTACGCGCTGCAACTTACAGCCATGATCAGTGGCTCGGTAGTAATCCAGTACCGGCGTATCAGCTATCAAAAGGTCCAGAGTACCATTCCTGAAAGAAAACCACAAACAAAGATAAATTTCGTTGTAATCCTCATAATTTACCACTTAACTTGTTGGAGGATAAACAAAATAATTTCTAAGTACCTAAACATATAGCGTACTGTAACATCGTAAACGTGAAGTGTTAAAACCGGCCACGGACAGCTCTCTAAAACCCGGGTGCAAAGTAAAAATATACTCCGTCGTCACGATAAAAAGCACAATAAAAACAAACATTTTGCAGAGTAACATTAACTCAATCCCTTGGGAATAAGGTGCAATTTATCTCACGTGTGTGGTTACGGAGTACGTGTCCTTAGCAAGCAGAATTACTCGTGAGTGAAACAACATCTTTCAGCTGAAATTAAGATTATCCTCCTCGTAACCTCTTTCATTTTAATACATTATTTCCAAAATGTGGGCGCAGGTACTAAACGAGGCCTATAAAACAAACGTACTGAAGGGTATTAAGTAGCCATTTGATAAAACCGTAGAGCTTGTGGACTAGAAAATTTTATGGACGTATAAAATTCATTGCCTTTTTTCCAAATCGATTGAACGTATCGCATTGATTGACATAAAATGTGATTTTGTTAGGATGAAATGTAAATCTGTTTAAATTTTATCGATTTGCAAAAGAGCTTTGGAAGATGTCATACTTATTATTTTCCGGTAACTAACGAAAACGGTTCGAGCGATGTTAATGATAATGATAAAAGTCAATGGTTTAAGTAGCGTAGCATCAAAAACCGTACGCTGCTGATTTTTTCGGAAACCCGCTTATCTCGGCGAGCAATCGTATCCTTATTTACATAAACCAATATCCAAAGGATTGCATTTACAAAGTCATGAATATGCAAGTAACCTAAAGCAAGAAAGTTAATATACAGAACGTTAGGCTAGCAAACAAAAGACCGTTCGTTAGTTTTCGCTGTCTTTGTATGCTATTTTTTTATATACTTAGCATATGAGACGCACTTTTGTCTCAAGAGCCTTGTAAACTTTTGTGGTGGGCTTTCTGCTTTTTCTCCGGAAAAGTATTCACAAGTCCCTATATTTTCGTCATGCAAATAGGTAATATTTCTTTCTTCCTAAATATTTATAATATTTTATTATTGACCCTTGGCCATTAAATTATCTGTAAGTTGATACTTCTTTCTTTATCGTAGCCAAACTGCTTCTTAGAAAAAAAACCGGTCGCAAAGAAGTTTATTTATTCAAAAAACAAACTCATCAAATCCTAAAATAAGCGACGGATCTGACTTAATCACAGACTTAATTGATTCAAAAGGATTAAAAATGAAGTCTCGAGTGAATAATGAATCGCTTTGAATAATTTGATCCGAATTTTATTTAATTTGTTAAATCGTTGGTGTTTTTCCGGAACAAAAAGGCTCAGTTCCCTTGATTACCAAACAAATAAAATCACTTACTGACTTTTGAGAGTTTATATTTTAGAGATTTTAGGTTTATTATGTTTTTATTTACGTTAAAGATTTATTTAGAATGAATGAATTTTCGCTGTTAAGGTTATGGTGGAGGTTTATTCCCGGAAACTATTTCATTTTTCCAAACAATGCAGACTATATTATTATGCATCGTGTGTAAGTATTATTAACAATAATATCTCATCTTATTTGACTGTTTTACAGTTAGAGGTAATTCAAGTTTTATTTCATGTTTCACAAGAACTTATCATACTTGTTACTACAACTACACATAGCATTTCAAGCTATTTACATTTGCGTAGAGCAGCTCTTCACGTCTTCAAGCCGTTTGCTCCTAATTTGTCGCCAGGTGCCTGAGCACAGGTAAATTAAAAGTGATCCCTTTCAATTAGTCCTCTCCCTGGTTTTGCTGGCTAGGGATTTCCTTTCTCTAATTAACGAGTAACATGCTCCAGCAGTATACAAATTCGTACCAATTACTTCCATGAACTTTCATGACAAATTCACAGTACAGAATACTGGGTTCATTATGACAGGTTGTCAAATTAATACTCGTCAAATTATGCATTTAGAACTTTAAAATTATAATTTTTTGAATACTTCGTACTTTGATTTTTTAACGTAGAGTTACAATGTATTTTTCATCGTATCATTTTATCTACCCTTCACAGTTTCATAATAGTACTGAAGATTTAATTTTGTTATTAACTTACATAACACATGAACATTGAACATGAAACTCTACTGTTTAACTAACCTTGGCCTTAATTATTAAAGGGCTTAAGTACTTGCTCTTCAATCTAATATCCAAACATGACCCAACACGACATACTCCATTTACACGTGGTCCTAATGGCTTAACTGTTTAAGAACATTCCACTTGCAAAAGCACTTGTCCTTTTCACATTAGTGCCCGTTTAAAAAATTTATGCAGATACAAATTTTATATAATTTTTCGTGTAAAATTATTAAAATATATAGATAATTTTTTCTGATGACAATCTCTCAATTTCTGATGTTTTAGTAAGCTTCGCTAATTGATTACCTACATTTATCTTCAAAAACTCTGCACGCAGTACTCAGCGATGGACCACCACCCAATATTATACAGGATCAACTGGCTGTTGGCAAGGATCGTCTCTTCTATAAATATAATCCAAACTCACCTGAGCCTCTGTATGCCCTCCGCGATATCACGAAGGGCGTAACGCCTCATTTGCTGCGCCAGCTTCGGGTTATAATTCTGCACGTAGTACTCAGCGATTGACCACCACCCAATATTACACAGGATCAACTGGCTATTGGCACAGCTATTGGCCAGAATCATCTATTCTATAAATATAATCCAAACTCACCTGAGCCTCTCTATGCCCTCCTCGACATCATGAAGGGCGTAACGCCTCATCTGCTGCGCCAGCTGCGGGTTATTCCTCTGCACGTAGTACTCAGCGACTGACGAACGCGCCGTTCCGACTCGTAGGGACAGCCACTGCCGCAAAGAATGATCCTCGTTAAGCGTTTATGGAAGGTAATGAGGAAATTGGCGAGATAAGAAGCTAATTTGGAGGGTGGTGGGAGCTTTGTTGCTGTATTGAGTAGGAAAAATGCGTGAGAAAATTTTGTTTTTGTGTCTTAGGTAAGTAAGCACTTTTGTCGTCTTAGACACCAAAAAATAATTTCAAAATTTCACATACATACATACATACATAATCACGCTTTAGAAAAGCCACGCCACCTATAAGGAAAGTAGATGTTGTGGGTATTGCAGGGGATTTTCAGGCAAAATCGTTCAGTTTTTTTAAGAAGCAAGGGGTTTATTATGATTGATACTCACATTACTTGTTCCTTGAAAATCATCCACAGCGTTGTGAAAAAATAGTCCAGCAATAAGGGCGGCAATATTGGCAGTGTAACTGGCGACGAATATCACAGAAAAGCCGCCCCAGACATTTATCAGAAACTTGTTAGGCCAGCTCTTAGGAGCTTTAAACGCAACTAAGTGGCCGCATAACAGACCCCACATAACCCACAGAGCACTTGAAATACTAAAGTTTTTGGACCTCTGTCTTCCCCAAGGGTTTAATCCAAAAGGAGACAACCATTCGTATATGGCAACAAAAATGGCAGTAACATTAAGAGATGTGAAAATAGCTATCCATAATTCAGGTGAAAATGGCAGCAGGAATGCAAGTAGAGGTATATCAGGTCGTTGATTCGGTGCAGCTAATATTGATACTCCACTGAAGAAGAATGGCTGGCTGAAGTCTATTACTTCAGCACGAGCTGTTGAGACGCTAAGGGCTGCAAAAGACATATGCGCTGCTCCCGAGACCAAATCACCTATAATACCGTTCCATCTCTCAGGATCTTCATCTGGATCGTCAGCAACTAGGTAATAGCCTTCATCGTAATCCTCCAAAGTTTTCCCATTTCGATATTGAGAGCGATAACCTTGCTGACTGTTCAGAAATTCATTGGCAACACTTTGATATTCATTGAGTCTTCGGAATGGGTTGACTTTTTTTCTAGATCCAAACAAGCCATCTTCTACGATGTATAGGTGAAAATCAAACTCAAGTTCTTGGGCAATATTTTCTAATAGGTCCATAGCAAGTCCATAACAACAGTGCGTGGCCATTTGCGAAAATGAAGTTGTTGGTTTAGGGGTTGGAAAGAAAAAATCATTAGCATCAGGCTCTTGGTTGTCATCTCTTTCGAGTTCATTGAATGCAAGTGTAAGATTGTCTTTATCAGAAGTGCGAGGTCTATGGCATGGAAGTCCTCTTAAACATTGTCCATCTTCATCAAGTTCGCCTTCCATAACAAAAGGTGGGGCTAGTGCTGTAACGATACGAAATATAGTTCGAGCGCCTGCGGACTGTCCGTGAGCGACAAGTCTTCCTCCAGGCCAGACTATCGTGTGCAGTCTCACTCTGCGCCCATGTACTCTTCCAACTTGTCTCCAAGTGTTGTGGCCTTCTATTCCTGGCACTAAGTTTAAAAATGCGAATGATGCCATCAGAGCTCGATCTGGTCTTTCCGTAACTCCTGCTAAAGCTTCCGCTGATGCAATCCTTGTTTCCCTGAAAAGAAGAAACACATTTTAGTTAAAGCTAAGGAATTTAAACTCTAAAACCTGGGTGTTCAAAGCAACTTTAAGCACTAAATATTTCTGAAACATGTGACTTAGCGTAAGAAACTTCTTGATATTTTGCGCAACTTTGCTTTTACCGCGACGAGAACAGAGGACCTCTAAATCTTGCTCTTACTTCGTTTAAAGTACCCAGGTATTGACGAATTGAATGCTTTACAGCAAACATGGAGTGATGTGTGAAATTGGCATAAAGATACATTATACTATTTGATTAGCATTTTTTTATTAATAGTATCGTACAGTAAGTCTGCAAGTCACTGAATTCAGTTCCCATCTGGTTGCGCTAGCACCGGAATATTAATTTTATTTCAGTGACTCGCAGGTGCATCTATTAAATGTGTCTGCAAATTGAGAGTTTTACCGGAAAATGTAAATGGTAATTTGAAAAAATGTATTCGTATGGAGTACACACACAAATACCAGTATCTATATCCACGCAGTGTAGAGTTTTCCGATCTTTATTGACCGTATGACTAGACTACAATACATCACGAGAGAATTAGAATTTAGGAGTTCACTATCAGCCCGTATGTAGCTCGGAGTAACAATAGCAAAATATCGGCAGATAAATTGTGATTGAATTGCACGGAATAATTTAGTGCAGGAAATAGGCGAGCATGCAATATCCGCGCATGCCCACCGAATCTCGCCGCCTACCTAGCTACCTAGCTACGTGCTGGCAAAATTGATAACAACATAATTCGTGTGGTGCCGGTTCAGAATAGCACTCTCATCCCGAGGATGACAGGAAAGCCGATAAGGTGTGGGGGATAGGCAGCAGTATTTCTATGCATAAAAACATCTTATACTGCACTTGCCTTGCCAATCCGCCTGTCATATTTATTTTACCTGGAGTAATAAATTATTTCCACGAAAATTCACAAAGTAAGAGACCGAGGAAAAAACTAGTAATAAAATGAAGATGAAGTTAGAAAGCACAAGACTTACAGGAAATCAACTGTTTATAAACATCTGAAGTTACACGAAACAAAATTTAATTTTATTTACAAAGGTTATTTAGTTTTCCGTCATACTACTTTTATTTTGACCCGTACGTTAGTACGTTAGTCCGTTGTTAAACGGAAAATAAAGTAGAATTCGTTCAACGCAGAGCAATTCTAGAGTAAATAAGGGCGCTCCATATAACGGAATGGTTGCGACAGAATTAGACAAAATAAAAATCTAGCCGAGCCATAAAAAGGGGTGATTACGAGCGGAGGGCTTAAACGACTTAGCTGAGTGCGTGAGATGGTGGAACTGTTTCACATCTGACCCGACCTATTTGGGATTTAGGTCGCCTAATTTCTGCGTGATTCAAGGAACTATTCGTCAAGTGATTCCGGCTACAGATTAGGTGTAGGCAGTAGATACCAAAAGCTGTCCGTTTATGCGTGTATATGAAGTTTGACCATTGAATCACCCTATTGCTGGTAGTGTTCGTTTGGTAGATCTCGCCTACAAGATTATAGTCTGATACTCTTTATTATGGTCTGTGTATGTGCAGAAGGCGTCAGGTGTTGTTTGGGACTATGTAGCATAGGTACAGTTCACACAGCTAATGACCGCGCCGAGTACAAAGAATCAGAATGTGTTTGCGATCCTCAGCAATGAAGGACCAATGAGGAGGAATAAGAAGAATGACATGCGGTAACTAGTCTTCTCTGAATCTGTGATTTCGGCTGTCACTAGTAGGGTAGTGAGAGCAAAGCCTGGCCGGCGGCCAGCGCTCACCACCGTGCACTTCCTACCGAGTTATGATAATGTGCTCGACTTGGAATGTGCCCAAAACTTAGATCTGTTTTATCATCGCACTAATTCCACTCCGGTAATGAATTGAACTTTTCTAATTAAGTTTTGTTTTGACTGTTTAGCATAATAGCTTTATGGACTGCGATGTCCGCGATAACATTCGTGTTTCAATGTATTTACTCGTGAGATTTCATATTTTCTCTTGTAAAATCCAATGTCCAATGTTAGTCGTAGTTAACGAAGCTTTGAAAAGGTGGAATTTTGCTATAAATAGGTAGGTAAGTATTATAGGTATGTCTAGTATGTAGGTATCCACAGAGGTATCCATAACAAACGAACATACATTTTCTCATTACTTAAAATTATGTAAGCACTGTCAATAAAATGCAAACTGCTATAAAATATTATTAATGTGTTTTTCAAATTCAAACGCTGCTGCATGTTCGTTCATGCATAATAATTCTATTCGGTTAGTTTCATGTTGATAATGGCGTTTAATTAATATTCGGTATTGATTTTGGCTTTTAATTTTATCTTGAATGTTTGTTTAATTTCCTTACTACTTATGTAGCTTTATTGGGGGAATATTTGATAATAATAATGAAAAAAAAACGTTTGAAACAGTTTACAAAATAACTTTCCTCAAGGAATAAAAATTATAAAAACATCACGAATAATTATTTATTTTTGCACAGCACCCGCAACAAAATGCAAATTATCTTTGAACTTAGCAAGTAGAAACAATGCAGTATCGAAGATAGTTGGTGAACGATGTGCCTTCAGCTACATAGTGGCGTTCGAACAGTGAACTAATTTAAGTGCCAGCTAGCGGCAGCCATCCCATTAGTTACTCCTCCCAAGTGGCAAAATCCGAGTCAATTTACTCTTTTTTGCACTATTCCGGTGCTAGTAGGAAGAAAAGTTATATCACTGCTTTGCAAAGAGTAATAAAACTTTACTGTGAAAAACAAAGTTGGACACCTCCGTTGTAAATGAGGTGTAAATTACAAAAACTTCTGTATGTTTAATAGGTAAGTAGTGGATTGTAGCTGTAGCACTGTCAATCTGGTTTTATAACATGAATCCACTAAAATTGTTATTGCACGTTTCAATTAGGTACAAATGTGTAGTAAAGTAGGTAATTATTACGAGTTACAACCAAGAAACTATAAACTTTTATCCAACTGTAGAAAATAGAAAATCAAACACACAAAACATTGTCAAATGATATTGCTGTCACCAATAAATGTATTACGTTACGTTCAATATCAAGGGTTCCTAAACGCTAAGTTTACAGCGGATGTGTCTTAACCCGCGTGGTGTCTGGCATGCCCCTCACGTATTTCATTGAACAACGCTCACGGCCCAGCCTGCTCTGAGGACAAGGGTTTATATGGACGTAGGCGGGGGCGCTGGTTACCGGTTGTACTGGTTGTAAGGGACGCAGCGTACCAGAAAGAAGGGTTGCTCAGTCTACGAAACTGAAGAACTTTCACCAGGAATTTCTTTCAGGAAATGAAACAAATTTTTGGCTCTTCCATAAAAATTACCTGATCGAGGTGGTCATTTTGTATGAGAAAGTGAAAAAAAAAACATTTCCTGAAAGAATTTGCTGATTAAAGTTGTTCAGTTTCGTTGACTGAGCAACCCGTATCAGTGTCTGGTATTATACGCTGTCCCTTACACTCGTATAAGTAGAATAGTCAAAAATTATGTGGCGCTAAGACGGCAGCGTTAGTTCCTTTTTTCGTCACGTTCACTTTAAACCTTGTCGTATTCCTTTATTATAGGTCAAGAACGAGAAGTCCTTGAATCTTTACCAGAATGAAATTAAGATAAGCTAGCTACAAAAGATTGGAGTAAGCTTTTTACTGAATGGCCGGATGAAAGAACTCTTTCGAATCCTTATTAGACTTTTCTTTAGAGAAAATCTTTATTAAAAGAATGTAAGTTTTTAGTAAAATGGACTAATTAAAATTTGTAATAAAAAAATGAAAAACGCTGAGAGAAGTAAAAAAATAATTCTATCTTGGTTTTTTATTCCAACAGCTGAGCTTGTGAAAACCAGTCACTATTCGAAAGTCTAGAAAAATTACGTAGGATGTGAAAAAATACTAACTAAATTTTGCTATTTTTATAACGTACAATACTCAACTCGAAGAAATTTGTGTTATTTCACTGAATTTTAAGTGAGTAAAATTATTTTTTTACTGTAGACTTTGTCTAGCCAAATCTGGCGTCAGGTAAAGTGCCTGTCGCTCACTAAATTATTCTGATTTGAAGTTTGAAACTCTGCGCATAATATTTACCCTCATGAAAGTTCCTCGACGTGAATGCATTTACAAACTTTAGTCGTGCTTTATTGTGTTCAGCTTAGTCAAAAGGTTAGTTCACACCAGGAAACGACACGACGCGACTTGGCGCGCACTTTTCAAGAGTGTAATACAATAAAAAAAACTATAATATACTGAAAACTAGGCTGCATGGGCCAAAGCTCTTTGCCTTCCCTTATAATATGGGGGAACTTAAAAAAAAAGTGACACTAATTATATTGACAGAACTCGAAAATTCCTCGCGGCACTGTAGCCTGTCACTTTGTGGTTCAACGAGATGCATCTTCAAGCAGCTTTACGCCGTGTCACGTCGCGTGGCTTCCCGGTGTGAACTAACCCTTAGTAATTTATGGTTAGCACTACATATTTCTGCATTTCTGCATGATAAATTGCTCTCTTGTGATGTGATTCTTGTGATGCACTCGATTAACTCACGTGTTTGTTCATTTGTTTGTGCGTCACATACATTTGCGCGTACATTAAATACTAACACGGCGAAGGTAATCATTTCAGTAATCTTTTTAAACAGAGACTTTGAAAAATTAGCAGACGTTTCAATTAGACCAAAATAAATTCCTAAAGTAACTAGGTGATTAGATTAGAGGTTGGCCAACTTAAATAGTTAAATCAACCCAATTTAACAAAAACCAAAGTAATTTGCTTCTTTGGATCCGATCGTACAAAGTTGAAATAATTCAGGATAAAGTTCGGTCCAGCCGAACAACCACAAAGGGGAAGTTTAGTACCGACAAAATTCTGTAAACAGTTTGCACAAACAATAGGGACAGACAACCTAATAACGGACCGGAAAGGGAGATCCTTTTCACGTGAGCCGAGAAATGCGAAATCAGCTATTGAAACACGCGTTAAAGGTGAAACTGTCTTTGTACTGACATGGGATCTGTTTCCCGGTATCCCACTTTATTTTAAACGTAGTTGAGTCACTGTCGCATTCACTTTCTTGAAATTAGCCGGAAAAATTCTACTAAAACACGGTAATAAAAACTACGGCACGCAGTAAACCAATTTAAATATATGGTAAAGATGGTCTTGTTGCTGAAACTGCATCCATCACAGGTACTTAATATAGTTATGTCTATATCCCTTAAGGAGTAGACAGAGCGTAAAAGATATCTTCACTTCACCACGTCACGTCTGACAAATATTGAGAGTAATTAATTTTACAAAGAAGGAGTTGAATGATCTGTAGTATTTACTTCTGTATTGTACTTTTTTGCAATAGTATCCGTTTGAATTTCCTCTAAAAATGGAAATTTGGCCTTCGGTCAGACAGCAGCTGTAACTCACTACGATATTGGATTCTCACGGTCAGCCAGCAATTTGGAATGTTTTCACACTTTTTCCGTTTTTGTAAATGTTGGGTACGGCGGGGTTGAGTGGGTTACGGGGAAGGGTTTTGATAGGCTCTCGGCAAATGTTTTGCGAATTTCCGTTCACTCAACCGTTGCTGACTTATATGGTGTTCTGACCGCATACTTTTTAAGTGCCTCCTAGTTCTTTGACAACACAGCCGGTTTTTTCATCTTGCTTCATTTAAATATACATAACTTTTATATTAGTAGTTATAGTAATAGTATTCTGCTACGACTTTACTGCTACGGCTGCGACAAAACAACAAAAAACATTCGATATGTTCAAAGTTGCTGATGATAAAAATAATGTGAATAAAATTACAGTAGCGAAAATGTTAAAAAGCTTTGTATGGCTTGGCCACTATTAAAAAAGTTACATTTTAAAATGAGACAAATATGTTCAAGTAAACAAGGCGAATATTGTACAAAAGCATAAAACGAGCGAAAATAAGATGACAAAAATAACAACGCGCAAAGAAGATTTATAAGTTTGGCCGAGTAGTCCGAACAATGAAGTTATGTAGAGAGACGAAATCACAAATACAAATATGTATATAAGTTGGAAGACATTGTTAAAGGTAGATTGTATTTATCTGTATTTCTATTGTATTTATATCATATATCTGGGTAGCCTAGATCTCAGGTACAAGATAAATTACAATAATTTGACATTTCATCACTGTACACAAACTGTAATTCTCTAGCGTGACGTTGACAACCGTAAATTCATCTGTAAATTTTTGAACTTCTAAAATGTTGTTTTAAATTTAAGAATACAAAAGGGGTAACTTTAAGTCAGTGAAGTAAAGCCAGAACCTTCACCGGCGTCCCGATGGATAAGACCGAAGGACTATAAATTTCTGTCCTCAGCAGTAGCTCCCAAGTCCTGGTAATCTGGCTCATCTAGATCTCAGGCATCTATCGCAGTAATCCACGTCAGGAGGCGTTTGTTGGTGTAACGACTAGCGACCCTTGTCAATGTCTAAGGACCACGCGATGCGACGTCTCCAGCACTATGCCAATAAATAAACCAAAGCTGTAGGGTACTATCGTTAATTTCCTGTGACTGATCCTGCATAATCTTAATGTCCTGTATTAATTGTTATTGCGAGAGATTTCTGTTGGCACTTTTTCATCTGAACCACTGATTGATATAAAAATCAATTTTTACCTCATTTATACTTGCGATTGTCGGCGCTTGGTGGAATTCCATCATATAGTTTGTTATTAAGGAAACACTTGTACTTATTCCACAATTTTGTGTATTCACCCTGGGTGAACAAGTAAGTACAAGTGTTTCCTTAATAACAAACAATTTTTACCTGTTCATAATTATTTTAGCCCGAAAATAGAAGATTTCCCTGAGAGAAAGGAATACTTATTTAAATTTAATGTAGAGATGTAAGGTAGAAAGGAGTATTGTTACTAATGCTATTATTTCAAATAATTATCACCAAATTTATTTTACACATATTCGGATGCTATATTGTAAGCAGCATATCAAACGTTTACTATTCAGCCATGGCTTTGAACTATCCACTCTGGGCGTGAGAACTGGGTCGATGTCAGTCATAGCTGCTTTGTCTGCTGGTGTATAATGTTCTAAACCGGTCTTCCATGGTGATTATTCTTTACTAAAGTGATGAATATTCTATGATGTACAGTATTTTGATCAAAATATATTATTTGAAATTAGTAAAATTATTTATATTTTTAAAACTAGACTGTCTTACCTGAGATTTAGTTGTTCGAAACTGTATTATTATAGTGCATTGCTATCATGGTTAACAAAGACATCAAAAGATCTTTGTTTTGATAAAATGTTACATAAATTTGTGTTGAGACTTAATATTTAATGTTATTAAGGCCAAAGTAAAGAGCAGAGTTCATAAATTAAATAAACGAAGTTTTATCTTCGGTCTCTTATTACCTCTATAAACAAAAAGTTAACATCGTCTTTCATAAAATATCAAGTTGAATCTATCTTGTCAATTTGGGTCGCAAAAATTTATTGAAATTCTTATAAAGTTTTGAAGATAATGTACTAATGAATCTTTCAGAGCTGTACGTAGTTATGATTTCATAATTAGTTTTAGGAAGAAAAATCGTATATACTTAGTCAAATCATTAAAAAAATCCTAAAAATAAGGTATGTTGTACCTACCTAATTTTGTTTTTAAAGCTTGGTGGTATAGCATTGGAAACATAATTATAACTACAGAGTCATACGAATCTTTATAATGAGGGCTGGGGCGCGCCCCAAGTAAATCCCCCACAATATCGTGACGACCTAAGCCGTTGTGACCGACGATGTTTCGTAGATAAGGTTTTATGTAGCGTAATGCGGGCTCGATATAAACCTACAGCTCGCCTTTTAGATAGAGACACATAAAAGTAATCTCGCACCGTTCTCGGACTCGCTAGTCAATTTGCTTTTATGATGATGCTCTGCGCTTGTTACCATTCTATTATAGCCTTCAGCTCAAAAGTGCTGGTTAAAAACGCAAATCGTTTTGATGGACTAGATTTCTTTTATCGATAATATAATTGCTCTCTAGCAATATCTATGACCCTTTCACTTCAAAGAAGACAACGTTCAATTTGATTTCTATTTTCAATTCGTTTGATGTTTGATATCTCTTTATAATTTCATTTCAAATAATTCATGAAAATACAGCTATTCTGAGAACAATTTGATATTTGTTTTTGTTCGTACATTTCTGTTTACCTGTTTTAAAATGAATTATTTTATGTTTACCATTGAACATTTTATTTAATATTCACAGAACAAGGAGAAACTTCAAAACACTCGTACGCATTCCATGTTTATTACTGAGATGATGGGGGAAATTGGCGAACCGAGCGATGAAATATTCATTAGAACATATTGCTGAAAACACACGTGCCATTTCGTTACACGTAAGTATGAACCAAATATGTACGAACAGTATCAGCTTCAGCACACATACAATTGAATATTTTATTTAATCGTTGGATTTGCAAGAGAGTGTTTATTCCACAATACGCAATCTCAATATCACAAAGAATTCAAATAACTTTTTTATAAAAGGAGAAAGAGGACCCAGAGGCATTGCTTCTGTAGATTGCTCGGGCAATCCAATCACGTGGGCTATTCCATAGTTACGAGGGCAGCAAAATTTGCCCTCCGAGTGTAATGTTGTGGCCTGTTTTAATAAGAAGCCAAAATGGAGAAAGATCCATCACGATGAAGGACGCAATCAGTCACGGAGTTTCGCAATTCTAGATTTCTGAGAAAGCCCCTACTTATCCCAGTGCCATTATAGTCCGTCTTTCTGGATTACCATCAGGAGTTGCCGATATTGTGGAAAAAATATTCTGGCGGAGTCATTTCGGGTATTAAATTTCCGAAACTTTACCTAAGAGAGCTCGTACGTCTTAGTCATGACTAATGAAAAAAAATTGTGTAGATAGATATTGAAAATATAGACATAGCCCGGATGGTGTAGTGGATAGGGCCGCGGCCTTCTGTGCAGGAGGTCGTGGTTCGAATCCCACCACGTACCAATGTGTTTTTCGGTTTTCGAATTTCATATGTACGTTTATTCGGCGCTTTTACGGTGAAGGAAAACATCGTGAGGAAACCTGCACACACCTACGAAGAAATTCAAAGGTTGTGTGTAACCTAATCTAGGATTGGGTCTGGTTTCCCTTCTGGGTTGCGGAGGTCAGATGGCAGTCGCTCTGTGTAAAAACCAGTGCCCTCGTTCAATCCCCTAGATTAGGTAGCCGACCCCGTGAGATACGGGAAAAAAAAAATTGGCTAGGAAGATGAAGATAGGTATATTGAAAAACTTAAGTAAGACTCACCTTACAAATTCTGCGGAAAAATCGGCGGCTGCGTCACTGGGTTCCTCCCAGCAGGATGCCGCAGCGTCACTGAAAAATTGCGCTTGAGCAGACCACGCGTCACACGCGCGTAGCACTCTCCGTAGCGCACCTACTGCTAAGCGCATCGCAGCACTTACAAACGCACGATCTGAAATAAAAAAGTTCAACTTTCAAAACAGTCTAGCAATAATACAAGAGACAGTGGAAAATAATAAAACTATTTACGTACTTATTTTTGTAGATTCAGGATGTAAAGCCAACATTCCAACAGGAAGGCTATCAAAGATCACAGAAATATTGTTCCTCGTTTCTTCATTGTCCTTTTCGATATCTTTGTTTCTCGTAAACGTTTTGTCTCCTCTCTTCTCAATCGTATCTCTAACATTATGCATTGTAGATGTATGCACCGTGGGATTCATTAAGAAATCACTAATATCACTTGAGAATAAGTCGCTATCTTTTATTTCTCTACTATGTATAACTTCACGTTCCAATATTTTTTTATCGACATTATTCACATTTTCTAAATTTATGCTATTTACATACTTATTAAAAGATTCATTTTTCTTTTTACTATTACTACGCCTACTATAATTACTATCTGGGAAGGACAGGTTTTCCTTCTCAATTGAATTGTTTTCGAATTTAGAAGTTTCAACGCCTTTATTACGTAAATTATAATTCCTTACTGCATCAACACTAATATTGCGACTACTGTCGTTAGATTGACTAAAATTTACATATACTAATTTGTTGTTAACACTGTGCGTTTCCGTCTTATCTCCGCTAACATGGCGAAAAAACGAATTTATTGAACTATTATGTACACTTATATCATGAATTTCGCTTTCTGATGAGGATTTTTTAAGTTCAGAACTGCTTTTTACATCGTTTATTGAATTATTGTCTGTATCGTGTCTTTTACTTCGGTCGGAATGTTCGTGTCTTGATGCATCATCATCTTTCAAGCTGTCCGGCTGAAGATCAATTTCATCGGTGTAAAGCGCTCTATCACCGACTTCTTTAAAGACATCAAGGTCTCTGGAAGCATCGATCCATATCCAGAAAAAATGGCCTTCTAGCATATTGAGACGCCGAGCTTCATCCATAACAAGCTTTGCATAATTGATGTCACATATCAACACGACGACGCCTCGGGTTAGCCTTGACACTTCAGCAAGACGTCTGCAAACAATTATGATAGCGTTATAGTATTATGTTATGATTTGACTTGGTCCAGCTAACCACATTGGATAAAAAAAGTACAACGTACCGAAAAACAGAGTGGCGAGAATATTTTTTAGGAAGCGAGAGCCATTTAGGATTAAGCGGTTGTGCGGTTAGTATCGATGAAAGGTCTTTCCGCAGGGAGAGTGTCGAGTAGATGTCTTCCTCGGCCAGCAGAGTAAAAGTGTGCCAGTGTGTGTGGAGAAGGGTTGCTCTGAAAGGAAAATTACAAAGTTAAATGAAATGTTAAACAACCCGCTCGTTGACAAAATTGAAGACAGTCCCGTTATTGTATATACTAGTACATCAGATGACAGATTTGCTCTTGTTGAATAAATTATAGCTCATAGAAATAACGTAGGTATGGTATAATATGATTAAGATTTACCTGAGTGCGTGCAAGGTTTCCCTCGCAGTAATTTCGAGCCGGATTTCGTAAGGGAGCAGTTCCTGCGAAAAAAAAACGTTCCATCAACATTGAAGCATGAATGGAGAGTAAAAATATCTCGATCTAGATTTTTGGGATCGTTATTAGTACCTGTCACATCGTTATCGCCGCTAAAGTGGGTTATAAATGACCACCATTCTCCATGTTACCCGTTCGCTCAAAGCGGCGGCAAAAAGAAATGCCTGTTTTCCACAACTACCCGAAAAAAGATTTCGTAGAGACGTGTGAGGAATGTTCTCTGGGTAAGAATATTATGCACGTCATAAAATCTTATTCGCCTCACGTGTAACAATCTCTATTCTTATTCTCGGGCTGTTCATGGTTCCAAGCGTCTTCGTCCGCTTTCCGCATAATTTCTTCGAATCTAGTTAGTTTGCCGGATGAGTACAAAAGTCGTCAGAGTTAACTAAGGTAGTTAGAGCAAATAGTAAACGACATTGTGGAAGTTGTGCTTTAATAAGGTAGCATTTTGTTAGTTTAACTACAATCACTTGTGCATCAAGCTGAGGCGTATAAAAAATGAGTCATGAATTTATATTCCTATTTGTTACAGAGACGTTACGTTTCATTTGTACCCTGATTTATCTCAAGCATCCCGCTTCTGATTACACGTCACTCTGAATAATGAATTGCGTGCGACGTCAACGATGTTATTACTCCGGTAAACCGCGTTTGCGTCGCACTTCACGCCCTTGAAAGCTGAGAGTTCACAATCCCCAGGATTCAGTGAATGACACTCGTGATATAACAGCGAATACAACCTCAAACAACATACAATTCTGACAGTCCCGCAGTTCCCCGTAGAGAATTTCATGCTCCATTTCAAACAGAAATATGTGAGTGAAGTCCATGCTCCGGGCTATAGTCACAATAGTATATTGCTAACCAAAGGATGTAAGTCATCAAATGCATACGAGGTTTTTGGCGCCCGAGCGCAGCGAGGGCGCTAATGGTACGAGTATGCATTTGATGACTTACACCATGAGGTAAGCACTATGCTTTACATATCGAATGAAAGATAAGTTAAAATTATGGGAAAATATAAGAAAATTAAAACATGAAATTACGACGAAACAGTAGGCAATACCAACTCACTATGAGCGAATTTAACCATCACAAATATATGCATTCGCGTAAGAAAAATTATCTAATTTGCAAGTAGACATTTTGTTAAGTATACTGACTGTTTAATTTGTTAATGTTTTATAATAAAATGCTAAGTAATAAATCGACAAACTCAAGTTTTGAGGTTATAAATATGTTATAAAAACCACAGAGTAAAAATTTCATAATTTTCATAATCCTATGTTTACATTTTTATGGCCTTATTCCGTGACTCTATGCGTCATATTTAGTACTGGCCAGTTCGATATTTAAATAAATTCGAATAGAATTTGTTTTAAAATCGATTCCGATTCGATTAATCATCCGATTCCGTGTGTTTGAAATAAGGCTATCAACTTTTTTTTTCTTGCAATTTGACAGTTCCTTATTCAAATTACTTTGCAGCATAGGTTTCAAAACCTATGATGCAAAGTACCACTTACATCCCGGGTTTTAGGGTTGTATGAACCACTTACTGAGCATGAGATATGTAAAAGTAATAAAATATTCAAACATTCCAAATAATAGAGTAGCACGAGTTTTTCTGCTGAAATGATATTCATTTAATTTCATGGAAACCAACCAGACGTCTGTGGATACAAGGTATTTAAATGTATTCGAAATAGCAGAAACGGGATTACGAACTTTATAGGTACAGAGCATCGCAAATGTAATAACAGGCGGGCGCGGCAGGTGCTCTGAAATATTATCACGTTAAAATGTCGCCGCAATTCATATTCCAGTAAACGTCGGCCCTTGTGGATGAAAGGAATGGATGCTTGGATAATGGGGATGTGATCTATAAGCATTATGAACAGGGTGACAATATTAATATAACACACATCAAAGATTTTAATATGATACAAGTTATATAATGCGTAGGTAAAATCATTGGAGATGTGATCTAATAAGCATCATGAACAGGGTCATAATTTTAATATTACACACTTCAAAGACTTTATTACATAACACAAGCAATTTTATGCGAAGGTAAAATCAAGTCTAGGTACTCTACATAATTTATTGGCTAGTCGTGTCCTATACTAGAAAATTTTATATTTTATTTTTATCATTATGAATAATAATACCTTTACTCCATAAAATAATAAGGAAAACGAGTTTTTTTTTCAGAATGTTACCCGTGACGTGAGACAAAAAGCTGGTAATTTATTGCTCTAATTAATTCCTCACTCATCTTATTTGCCACCGATAATATACTCAGCCAACGCATCGATAATACTCAGCCAATTGAGAGTATACGTGTTTAGGTGGTTTGAAATCACGTATTTTGCCCTTCGATTAGACAAACATTGTCACCTTAGGCACCTGGTACGTGGATAAATTACGCCACCTGAATGGAATTGTTCACGAGTCTGATACACCTTCGCGGTTTTTCCCATTTTCATTTCAAAATTGATAATGCTCAAAATCTCTTTAAACACACCGGTAAATCTATCTATATTTAAAACCACTGAGCTATTTTATTAATTTTTATATTTTAGTCTGAACCTCTTTAGAAACCCATTAAAATTTCAAACATCAAGGAACGAAAATAGTTTTTAAAGATGGCGGCAATATAATGAAATTCCTAATGTAACATAAGTTATTTAAATTTCACGTAATCTTAATAGTTTATCTTAGTTGGTTAGATTTATTTATAGACTGATTTAAGTACCTATGTGGTCAAATAAGTTACAACTTGAAAACATGACACGCTCAAACAAAAGTAACATTAATCTCTCTGTGACTTTGTAACTACCAAATAAATTTCTGAAAGCCTTTGATTGATTGATTATGTAAGTACTTATGATTGATTTAATTACTAACGAATTTTAATTCAAATCATTGGAAAGAAGAGAGCAAAATGAGATACCCCTCACAGATTATTGCCATCCCATTTTAAGGTCCAATAAAGTTGTAACTTTTTTCTATAAATCAACTAACTTTTAGATTACTTTCTTTAAAATTTATGGCCCCGTTTTTGTCTCCAAAGCAAATGAAGCTGTCTATTCAACATTATTTAATTTATAATAGAAAAGCTTTTGTTAACATTTTACTAATCCTAGTTTGAGCTACGATATTCCTCCAGATTCCATTGTGCCCTGGCATTTCAATAAATTCGAATATTTCCAAGAAAGAAAAATGGAAGTTGTTCTGAGGGATCTTGTTTTTACGGCGCAACCCTTAGGAATGCAATCAATAGCGATGCTGTGAGATTTATTGATTTTACCACCTGCTTGTAAAAATGCCAAGTAAGCACGAATTCAGGTCACCAAATCAAATTGCATTGGAAGTACTAGATTTATAAAACCTTATATTTTGAGAAAAAATATCTCAGTAAGCGAAAAGTAGGTATCTTTATTACTTTCGATAGTTCGTTAAAAAGTTATGTAGGTAGGTTTTGGTACTAGGGTAGTACATCTAAATCTTGAAATTCAATTGCTATAGGAAACTACGTTCCCGTATCCGTGTCAAATTTATTACAGAAATCAACTACCTTCGTCTAAGGAGTCGGACTAATTCCGCAGTAGATAGTTTGGAACGTTCCTCGAAATGCAGATTACTCACGAATTCCTCTCACAAATATCTGCTGAAGCTTGTTTGCTGGCATTTGGCGCCTACCTCCCTATTAATTTTAGTAAAACGAAGAGCCAAGTAACATGGAACGAAATGAAATGAAAAATTAATCCGTTTCCATTTCCGCGCTCGATGAAAAGTCTTCCATGTTGTTCAGAGGTAAGTACTTAATCTAGATATGATATTAAAGACACGTGTATTTCGAGTATCTGTCTTTAATTTACATTCTTGTTAACTTTCTTTAAACTCTGTACAAACAACATGTCTTGTTGTAATGGCGTTTTGAAATGGAGTGAAAGCAATAAATGCAGTGAACCCCGACCTCATCTTTATTTTGCCAAGTGAATAAATTAATTTTGTACACCTACTATTCGTACTTTTCTCCATGACGGTATCGAACAGAATGAATGAATTTTGTTCTGCAGTGCAGGCCTTTAGTAATTTACCTTATAGCAGGATGATTATAATTAAGAGCTAATTTCAGGTCCAGGTTAAAGCAGTCAGCTAGTCTATGAACAAAGTTGAAAACCCCTTTATAATACTAATTGTCTGGATATTTCACCGCGCTACTCCCGCTAAGCTCCTCACGGAGAGCTTGTATTTCCTCACTGGTAATCTTTATTTTCTCCACGGGTTAACTTCACTTGCCTATATCGGATTATACAAAGCCACGAAGAAGTTTATATTTCTTCAGCCAAGAATTTTCTGCTCCAGGTTGATCGTTCTAAGCAGTTTATAGAGACGGCTACACATTTAGTCTGCAGAAGTAGTGCCGCCACGAAATTCCGTAACATATTTCCACAAGCTCCGTAGATTCGTTCAAGTTTGCTAGATTTGTTTTGTGAACTGTTGGAAAGAATTTTGTTCTTACACGGAGCTTCCGAAAGCCGTAGTTTCCGTTTCTGCATGAAGTATGCTTAAAGTTCAACTTCTGGGGTGCTCGTGTGGTTTTATTATGTGGTGAAGTTTGTTTTGACTCAGAACTTGTGAGGTCTGGCTGTTTCATAGCGCTGAACCTCTGGCAATAATGTATAAAAGAATTAGAGGCATGAAAGCAGAATGTGGGTTCTAAAATGGAAGGCATTGCTTCTTTATTAGTGGGAAGAATGCCTTGTTGGCAGGCGTGTAGCATGGGTAAATTAGATAGGCTGAAATGGATGACAGCATACGTAACTTACTGCTCTGGTACTCAATGGTAGCAATGGTGTAGGTGAAGTGCAGATGGGAGAGCGAGGCGAGCAGCACGGGGACTCCGGCACGAGTGGCTGCGGATACCAACGCCGCCGCTGCCGGGCCGCCTCCACACACCAGCAGCACCATGAACATGAACAGCTGGTACTCACGTTAGCGATGGTGTAGGAGAAGTGCAGATGGGAGGGCGAGGCGCGCAGCACGGGGACTCCAGCACGGGTAGCGGCGGACACTAGGGCCGCAGCTGCCGGGCCGCCTCCGCACACCAGCAGCACCGCCACCCGCCGCCCACCGAGCTCAGTGCACGCTTGCTCCAGCATCCGCGCGCTGAACCTGCGACAACAGAGATGATACTTCTGAATACGTCATAGCAGAAGCTTTGTTGCTTTCATAATTTCAAAACCTATTTACCTACCTAATTTTTACTCGACTGCCTAGGAAAGGTTATTGACTACGGAAACAAAAAATGGTGTATTTAGTCACTATTGTAAACAAAGCTTTCATAAATATGTTACAAAAATAGTAAACAAAAAAAAAAAACATAAGTTGGCTCCAGAATTAAATCTCAAAGACATAACCAAGAGCATTGCGTGTAGTTACATAAATTTGTTCCGTGTAGTGAATATTGCATGTAAATTACACAGAGTACAAAATTATCACATGCAGGTAGAACGCAATTACACTTGAGAGAGTCATTAGTATGTATAACAGGCGCAGCACCAATTTCCCTGGAGAACAACAGCCGACACCTGCTGCTCACCTTATAAGTGTCCCTTTACGCGCCACCTAAATTCCTGGATCCGTATTCAAAAGTGCCTATACCTATACGCATTTTTTTTATAGAGATAAATAGTATTTGTAATTTTTGTAATTTCGGGAAAATTTCTGACTGCCACGGGAAAACTTATGAGTGAGGCAGGCAGACTGTGCTCAAAGTTTGTTAGGTACAATAAAATACAGTCTTCTTTCAAGTATAAAACGATATCAATATTATCTTGCTTGATACTGATATTGTATAGGATTTAAGGTAGATAGGTACTATAATTTGGGACTGTCAAAGAATTGCAAATCAAATGAATGGTATAGCTATGTTTTATTTTAGAAACCATAGTTTACCATGAGTTTACCTACACAGACAGCAGTTTAGTGATCAGTAAAGTGATTTTGAATTTCATAATTACAAAGAAATATGCTCTAACGTCCTAATATTATCAGGTTTTTATTATGTTGCCTTTTTAGATGAATTTCAAAGTGTTATTCCATCAACGCTTTATTTCCGTCCGACACTGTGCACAACACGAAATCTTATTAAGACTTTACTGGATTATGAACACATTTTGCATGCCGTGTAGAGTGTAAAGCAGCAATGGAATAAATTATAATTCTGTTGTGAATCTCTGCTAACGATGTTGCCGCTGAAAATGGCCAGCAGCTGTGTTTGTGTACATAGTTTTGATGGTTGCAACTCTAACACAAGGAATGGTTGTGAGGGAATGAAGTGGAATTTTAACGAAAAATACTATTTTATGTAAAGTGTGAGTTTTTTGGAATTTTAAAATACCTAATGATTAATGTGAGCCGCAAATTAAATGGGTCATCTCATTTTATTCAAATATTGTCATTCATCTTTAAGATGTTTCATAAATACTTTGTGTCTTAACCACAATTTTAGTAACTTTCACTGTAGTATTTTTTACGTCGGAGTGGCTAACAAATTATATTAACGAGTGAATAGGCATACTGTGCTACCCAATTGCGAAATTGTCCAGCTATCGAATCAATAGAAGAAGACACAGTACCTACTAAAATTAGCCGGCAGAATATTAAGGTCAAACCAGGCAAAACTTTCCCGACTCAATTAAGGGGATGAAACATTTACCGTAGACAGGGAGGTATCAGGCGTAAATAAGGAGGTCTCGCCCTTTCAACCGCGCCGATCGGTTCACCGCACAACTTTGAATCACCCAACTTTTTAATTAAGAAATCCCATCTAATTCTCTAAACTTTCAAAGCCATTGAATAAAAATATCTTTGTATAGAATTTGACCCTCAAAAGGAAAATAAATGGTTTTTGTTTTATTCTTTAAAAGTTAAACGGCGCAGGTTTTGGGAGAGAAAAACCCGTTGGTAGGTAAATAAATACTTAGGTTATCATTATCAACTTCAAAGTGATGTGAGAGTATCGGTTGAAAAACTTTACATAAATCACGCTAGGGGTATGCAAAGCATTAACAGAAGTATAGAATAAACATTTGACAATTTCGAGAGGCTTTTCTGATGGAATTGTACAATTGGTTACTATCGACCAGTAAAATACAGCAGCCCTGGCGGTTGAAAATTCACTTAGTCCGCTACAGAGGCGTGAAATAAACGGCCCACTTATGGATCAAACTATTAATATGCGCCAATCCATCTCCTGTACCGCTGGCCATAAAGCCCGCGTACTCCGGGCCTATTAATCCAAAGCTATTAATTAAATATTTATTGACTTATATGGACCATTCGGCTAGAGCTGCGGATAGTCAATAATCTGTCTCAATTAAACCACAATTGGATCATTTACATGGATCAGAATACGCCACAGTGACCCATTTGCATAAACCGATAACAATAAACAGGGTGCTCCAATCAATCTTGATAGAATAAACAGAGCTGCGTATTTATCGGATAAATAGATAGGACCCTTATCATTTCTCCGACTGACCCTTCAGCCGCAAACCTATAACATCTCAACTATAGGAGTAGGGTAGGAAAAACGAGGATATGGTGAGAAATAATAGCATTACGAAAAGGCCCTCGGAATCATGGTTTTTGCTCGGTTACGTAATGTCATTATCAGGGTCGTGATAAGCTTCGGACCCTAAATGCCAGTAGCGTTGAACAGTAGGCAACAAAATTAATAATTCGTTACAGGAAGTGCGTAATTCCTCGCCTCGTAGTTTCCCAACTATGTAAAGACTGTTAATTAGTTTTGAAGGAATTAACTTTCTATCTTGTGTCCCTGGTCGGTATAGCCATAGCTATTGTAGATATTGGAACAAACGTAAGTCAAAAATTGGCTTCATAATTCTTGAATAAAATAATTAATAGAATCATATAGAATGAAAAATCATAACAAAACAACGCACTTTACAAGGACATTGAAGAAACATCAAGGTATCTATGTCAATGTAACACACAACGCTCCCAGTCGAAGGTATCGCATTGCGAACACAATACAGTCTTGAATCACTCACACGGCAGCTTAGAACGCGTTTCAAATTTAAACCTTTAAAAGCGTTCTTCGCAGACAGGAACCGGAAACGACTTCACGTGTACGAATACCTACAATACATGTGCATAGAGTAATGTCTTCGCGCGAGTACCCTAAAGTGTGGAGTCGCTTCGAGCGGCAAGTTGGGGACTCCACGCTTAAGTTCGAAATAGAGGATATACCTGAAGCTATGTGGAGCACCGCTGTAGAGTTTATGCTCGGTAACTACATTATGGAAGATGTTTGGTGGGCCACTGCCGGTACGTGCGACTGTTCATTACCCCAATTTCATTCATGTTTACTGTAACAGAAGTTTATCTGAGCTTGTTTGGTAGCAAAACAATCCTCCTTTTCATCTCTGTTTTTGCCAATATCAAAGCAAGCCTGCGCGGCCTGCAGTGGCGGTGACGATGGCAGACAGTTGTTTTATACAAATTGTTTACCGCGCGTGTTTGCGATCTTTCATACATTTTTAAAGGAACACAACTGTCCGTCCACATCGTAGGCCCGGCCGCGCCTGTTTGCAAGAGGCTTAGGTAATGCGAAAAATAGAACACTTTTAGATTTTAAACCTGCGAATGTGATTTGAATAACGTTCCATGGCTCTACAAATTGAGTTGCAGAAATCCTACCCAACTAGGTGCAATTCTTGCTCTCTTCATGGGTTTTACAATGACAAAATAGAAAAAAATAGTTGGTGTGCTGCTTTACAAAATTATTTTCCGCAATCCAGCAATTCTCCCGTAAATTGCTTACATCAATCAACGAATCCTAATCCGTTTCTGGGCGTGAAGATTTTTTGCAATTAGTGAAATCCCGTCTTATGTCGTCGGTGCGCGCAAGAAAATATCGAGTCATTAGCCGCATTCAGTGAAACCTCCCAATTATCTCGGGCCGGGTAGGGGCCTTAATGTGACGTCATTAGGCATCCTTTTCGCACACACTTGTTCCAACGGTCTAATATCATAAGCATAGTAAATTCTCTCTAAGCCTCTTTTTTTCTAAATGATTACAAACGGTTACCACTGTGAAAGATCCTCGAAAAATAATAGAGAAAACAATATTTCCCGCATTTGGAGCTTTATTTTCTGTTTCCTTTTTTACTGAAAATTTGTTTCAAAGAATGTCCGAATATAAAAATAATACCTTCCTAAATAACGATTAAAATTTTGTTCAAGATGTTACAAAAAATAAATAATAATAAGAAGATCCCTAAGCCAACCGCGCAAGAGAGGTAAACCGCAAACACGCGAACCCAAGATGACAATATTAATTGTGGATTAGGTATAATAAAATAAAGCACAAATTAATAATCGGAGTTTTTAATATCATAATCTATTTTGGAATTAAAATAAGTACAAAGAGAAGATGTCTAAGAACAGTTAGAATAAGATTTATAACTATCCATCTGGCCATTTGCCCTATCGAATAGGAAGGTCGAACAATAAGGTTAACCAATGACAACTAGATTTACGACTTTACGATTAGCTCGAAGTGATATTAATTAATAATTTGGTATCGACAGGCACCGCTCGAGATTTGGAAGCGGTACAGGAGTATCGCGTGCTACTGACGTCAGTGATTAAACAGAAGCTGTCTCTCGCATGTTTCCTGGCGGAAGGAGATGGGTCAGGCCATACATTGGTTGCGGTGAACATGTGCCTGCCGCAGGAAAAGGGACGCTTCGTTGAACACAACCCGGTAAAAACAACTTTCCATTCTAAGCTAGAAGACGTACACTGCCGAACATATGCTTCTACTATAGAGTTTCAGCCAATGTTCTTCTGCGCCAATTCTGTTCTTCCCTACCAGTGGAAACAAGTCGGTGGAATGAGAGTGTTAAAAACAATTCTATGACACGCTATCTCATTTCATCCCAGCGGATTCCTCTGGTCGCGTACAGTACCACGTTGTGCTAGTGCTGATTTATTTAGTATAAGTATACAGAAGATGTATCTGGCTTGTTTCCTGGCACAAAGAGACGCCATATCAGGCCATACATTGGTTACGGTCATCATGTGCCTGCCGCAGGAAAAGAGACGCTTCATCGAACACAACCCGGTAAAAACGACTCTATGACACGCTAACTCGTTTCATCCTAGCGGATTCCACTCGTTGTGTGGAAAATTGCCCGCATCGGTGCTCGTTTCTGCAATATAGAGCGCTACATTACCATATTGCATTTTTACCTTCCCTATATTGCACGTTTTTAGCGCTTATTCATGTTAGATAAGTGCTCAAAGAAATATGACTACTCGTTGTCAAAGGTCTATAAGCTAGGCGACAGAATTATTACGAACGCGTCGAATATCATTTACTTACGCATGCTAGACTAAAACCTTTTTAGTCCATAACTCAGACGCCGTCACCATTTTCTCTACCCCTAGATTCGTTCCATTTATTCTCCCGTTTTTATTCGAGGTCGACCTACTTTCGACCCATCACATTATTCAGGTTTCTATCTCAGAACTAAAATCATTCCAAGAACTATATTGAAATTATAGTATCAAATTTGATTTGGAGAAATAAAATAAAAAATGTATAGCTGTACTTATAAAAATCATAAAAAAAAATCATAATGTAAATAATATCTTTTACGTGAAACTTTGTCAATTTCAAATGTAAGTTGATCCGGTGTTTACAAACTTTGTCAAAATAAGAACTTCATTGTATGAGTATTTTAAGAGGAAAATTCTGTATTTTCAAACAACTGTCCCAAAGATATTACTTTAACTTTACTCGTTTCCTTCAAGTCAAATTTCTTAATGTGCTTTAATTTTACAAATAGGAACAAACTTAAAGCATATTTATTCTGATTTCCTTATCCTGAACTTTCTTGTAAGACGTAACTTAGATTAGGTATTATGGTAATTTTAGTATAATTAAAGTAATACTGCCTTTTTAGCTCCAATAATATGTCAAATACCTACTCGTATATTTCTATATGTTTCTTTTCATAATAATCATTTTTCTATTAATAACGGTAACTAATATTAATCCGACCCATTTATTTTCAGCCGAAAACGAAAGCCGGTCTGATATCACTGTGTATGTTCGCGGAAGCCATGAAAGTGACAGCGATTTATGACAAGTATGAAGTGAACGAATACCTCATGGGGACTGGCCTATCTGTAACCCCAGAATACAGAGGCCTCGGTATTGCTGTAGAGCTCCTCCAAGCAAGGTACGCCTAATTTAATACAAAACTTGTAAAAAGTTCCGAGTCACGGAAAATAATGACGAAAAAGTTTTGAGGGACGAACATTTCTGCTTCATAATATCAGTTTACAAGTTTTGGAATAGCTGTCATATCTTTTTCAATAAAAACCTTTTTCCAATATAAATTTTGACGCCTTTTGACGTTGAGATTTTATTTTCACTTCAAACAAATAGTACATCTTTTCCTTAAAGTTGCTTAGAAATTTTCTCTTCAATGATCTATTTTGCGACCTATTTTGATAGATCGACTGTCGATAGCGATAGCTCGTGTACGGAATTCAGTTTAGAATTTGTTCAATTTCAGAGCTCGCCTGTCGAAAGAGATGGGCTACCGGGCCACGGGGGGTATATTCACCAGTGCGGCATCGCAGCGATCTGCTGACAAAGCGGGGTACGAGTGTTTGTATGCCGTCCCGTACAATAAGTTTGGGGAACAGTGCAAAATCAAATTCGACACCAAGACCGAAAATCTGAAAATTATGGGCATACGCACATCTTGAATAACATGTATGCCTTTTTATAATTATTTTACTCATATTAAAACATTGATAATTGGTAGTAAATATTAATGTTTTGTACCTTCTACTTAGTATTTGTTTTATTTAAATTAATCATTTTGTGTTATGAAATAGGTACAGAAATAGAACCAAACTATGTTGTTGTGAAAAATAGTAAAAAGCAAAATTATAATTTGTGTAGCAGCAAAAAAGCTACAATATTTTAGTTGTGATTCACAAAATCCGAACAACTCTACATTTTCATATTTCTGTATTGTACATGACAAACGACCTCTTATGAAAATTCCTCAGCATTTTCTTCAAAAGTTGGCAGTCTGGATGTGGAGGGTTATATTCTTGGCGACTTTACATCTCCGCTGGCGTAAGTTCGTTCGGTTTGACCTACGACGTGACCGCCCCAGGCGACTCGATGCTCCGGTTTTTCATACTTGAGCTGCCTTTTCTATCTTCATATTGAACCTTGTAAATCAATGCAGACAGCTAAGCTGCCAGCTGCTGATTCAACATGCAAACGCTTAGTTGCAAAATTCAAACCGATATCCAAATAGCAGATAAATCAGCTTTATTACGCTAGTAAATAGTTCTATTGATACATTAATCTCTCTACATTCAATTTGATGTTTCGATGGTCAAAAATTTAATTAACCATTTCATTTCAAGCACTTGACCTATATAACTCCCTAAAACGTTCAGTTTCAATCAGAATCAAGCGCTAATCGATCCCAACACTGGGGGTCGTTCCTGTGACAATGACAGGGGATAATTTATCAACACTTCAGTAGGCAGAGGTCGTAAAGCTCGGCTCAACTCACTCCAGACAATTAAGCACATGCGCCACAAACGTTCAGCTCGACGATACTCTACTAGAAATATGTATATGTAAGGTAGGTTACTACGGATAGTATAGATGGTAACTTCTAAGGAGAAGTTTTTCGGCTGGTTTATGCTTTACTGGACCTTGTACTATTAAATCGTCTTAGATACCACATTAGTACTAATAATGAAAATTGTTGTTCTACTACATAAATTACCCTATGGAATCATTTTATTCATAGGTATTTAATTTTAAAAGCTTCGTAGTAGTTAGATGCCATAATTTCTACTTCAAATTGATTTAGCTCAAAGAAAAATGCTACATGATAAAACAAGTAAAAACTCAAGTGCAAACAGAAGAACGTTACAATACATACATACATACTATCACGCCTGTATACCTAATGGGGTAGGCAGAGCGTCAACGACCCAAACAAAGGTCGTTCCGCCACGTCTGACAAGTTTTGAGGGTTGTTTAAGATAGATCTGTATATTGCAGTAGTGACGGGTTGTCAGCCCATCGCCTAAATTACAATATGTATACTGAAACCCTTGAATCTTTTAGCTTGTTTTTTACAGCATGCCCAGGAGGAGACGTTAGATCGTTGCAATAATTATAACTATAGCATTTTTCTTTACACAAATCATCAAAGTAAACACAGAAAAATTTTAAAGAACTTCCCAGAGGAAATATACTGTTGTTTTTATAATGTTAAGTCTCCCACTCCCCCATCTAGTTTTTGCAGAAAAGAGAGAACAAGCATTAATTAAGCAATGTACAGACAAAACAAGGTTGTTACTTCATTCGCCGGTTTTCTCATTTAGATTAGTTTAGAAAGATTTTTTAAAATTTGTTTTGTCGCTAGGGGCGTAAACTGAATAATTAAGGATAGAATATGAAGTAAGGATAAAATATGTAGGAAATGAATGATTTTTTTATTCCTCAATACATTATTTCATTTATGATAAAGTTAGTACCTATAACAAAAAAAAATACATAGGAAGAGTAGAGGGATTAGCAATTTAAGATTGTCCATCTTACATCATACTTAGAGTTTTATGTCCTGTTTGTATAGTATCCATTTTATATTCTTTGTGCTATTGTAAATAGTAACGTTGTTTTGTAGGTACTTGTAGTTAAAACAAGGTTATGTTAGAGCTGAACAATAATTAATTGTGTGACATACACTGCTCTGCAAGTGATCACATTTGCAGGCCCAATACAATGCTATAATAACATGTAGTAGTTTGCTGTACGACATCCATGATGGCATTCTGTTTTAGAATAATAGATTGGTGAATAGCTCAAAAACATTATAGTTGGGTTCAAGAATAACCATGAAGTAAGTATGCTGTAAATCAAACCAATTTCTCCAATTTAATGAACACACACGATAGCTCCAGTTGGCTGAAGCATGAGGCAAATATCGCTGAATTTAATTAACATACTTAATGACAGCTTTTCACATTACACATGCACTTCTAGATAATTTTAAGCTCCAATAAAATTGAATACCGTCAAATCTAAGCCGTAAGTATGTTATATAGGTACTTTCATACTAGAAGCGTACCTGCCCAATGCCTTTCCCGCATACACTTACTTAATTTAATTATACTCGTATTCCACCTACTCGAGTATCACCAGGTTGACTTGGGATTTGAATCAGTAAATGCGAAACGGCACCCTAATAAAAAGGTAAGCCGACGTCATTGATAAATGTGGAGTAACGTAATTGCGTTTCCCATGTTATTACCGGGCTTTGCATTCCACTTCGCATTTCAGCGGCTTCCGGGAACGGGTGAAGGACTGTTCCGACGACTCGCTCCCGAACCGCGTTTCGCTCGCGCTTGGTACCTGCGTTTAACTCGCGTCCATTCGTCCAGTCCGATCCCGTTTCCATCCCAAGTTTACTTCGCCTAATTCGCGTCCACTGCCACAATTAACGTGCCTTCCGAAGCACGGAATCGCCCGTGTTGTTATACCACTACCGATCACCCATCCATGAATGAATAAGCTCGGAATGTTTTGGCAGATTCGATCGACACGCGAAGAAGAAGTTCTAAACCGCTTGACCTACGAGCATAAGACTCAAAATAAATAAATATTTCAAACGGGCGCCACGCGGGGCGAACGCGTAACGTCTGAACGTGCTCTGATGCTCAAAGTTGTTTGTAGGTATAATTTCTGGTAAGCCTCGCCACTGAACGAGGCAAAACGGTACCCCGGTGTGCAAGTTTCCTTACGAAACTGCTGTAATTAAAACCTAACGTATCCTGCCTACTGAGGTTATTAAATTTGCTTCTACACCCATTATTATAATACTTCTTCTAGCTTTCCGGCGGTTTCAACCACACCTAAACCCTCCCGTACAAAATGACTCGAGCTGCTGACAACATTTGTATGGGAGAGCCTTTTTTTTCATATTTCGATATTTGTTTCTTGGGGAAAGTTGTTCAGCTACTGGGGTAAAATTTGGTCAACAATTTTTTTTAACTCGTGTAGGTACCAACCCCGTTTCATCCAAATTTATCTAGCCGTTTAAGTGTGACAATATATCACACATTAGACACGTGATTTTGCGATGCTCAACATTAATGTAAGTAATCATCTTATTTAAAAGAAAGAACAAATTATTGCTGATGAACTTTATAGGTACGACAAAGTTTATGCCAGACTAATTCATGAATATGATTTGGTTTAATTTACATTACACGAGCAAATTATAGATAACTACTCGAGGAAATATTATTAAATTTAAATATTATTAAAGACACAAAATTTATTCTAATATTATACAAAGAAAAACTTAGCATGTTCATTATGAATTTATTCAAAAAAAGGTTGATTTATTTAAAAAAAAAGTACTCTTCCATCATTAGAAAGCTATATTTAAAGGATTTTTTCTGTATATTGCATGACGCTCTTTGGTATATTAAACTCAAAAAGCTGCATTCATTATACGCCACTGCAGCTGAGATGTACGGTGTACGAGAGAGCTGGGAAATATATTTTATAACACATTTGCTCGTAAAGTGTCTCTTACTACACCAATTTCAATATTGTATTGTATCTTATTACGTACTTGAGCGTAATCGTAATGTAAAATGCACGAGTGCTGTAAAACACACGAGTTTTTTTTTAATTAGGTAAAACGCACGGTTTATCGAACGGTACTTTTTTAAATCTTAGCAAAGAGTTTTTATGGCAGAAAAGTGGTCAACATTTTATAAATAAAATTAACTTTGGGAGATAAAGTATAATAAAATAAACATTTAATTCTTTGATTTAATTAATTTTTACAATAAATTACAATCATTTATCTGTAACAAAATAAAAAAAATATTAATTTAGTTTATTAGTAATACTGGCTGGTTTTTTGTGCTTTGCCTTAAAAAAAAGCGCTGCGCGATATATACTAGGTACTAGGTAATCTGGGGTACGTTCAGAGCCGCTCGATCGATCGAAATTTAACCTGGTTAAAAATTATATTGTCCGTTCAGAGACACCTGGCAGACGAAATTTCGACTATGTTAATTTTTATCCGGCCCGTTCAGAGGCGCACCGGAAGTGAAATTTTATCTGACAGCAGCTAAGGTGCACGTTCAGTGCGTCCCACTAGTATAAGATTCGATTGGTATAAATATCGAACTGGGTCGACTGAACGTACCCCTGTGGATGCGCGCGCATCGCTAATTTGTGAACGAGTAAAAATTATTCCTCGCTTTTTTTCTTTTCGCTGTATTGTTTTAATTTTTTAGCTATTTCCTCGCAAATATGTTATAAAACGTCGTACGACATACGTGCGGTTTGATAATTACAGCCTCTGCTTTCTTATAGCCCTCGCCTACGGCTCGGGCTAGCAATATCGCCTCGGCTGTAACTATCAACGCACCGCACTTGTATCGTAATGTACTATAACAATGGAGATGTGAAACTAGAAGGTGTGGGTTGACGTGGCAACGCATCCATGCACATTCATTGCGAAGGACTGAATTTCTTTCAACTTTTAAAATGATGTCTAAGTACGTAGCTACATTCCATCCGCAATATTAACGTCATACAATACGATATCAGCTTATATTTTGTTTTAAATATTTGGCTTATATTCAGCATCTTAACAAAAACAATGGATATAAGGAAGATGGCTTCATTTTTTTTTACTTTACCCCATGCGTATAGGACGCGTGGTTTGGTACAGGATACAAAAAGCCGTCTATCTCAGATTATACAAACGGCAACAAAACGTTGTCCTCTGCTCAATGCATCACTGTCACGATCTCTTTATTTAGATAAGAAAAATAGCGTCAATATAAATTATCTAGCGCCAGTATATTTGGAAATAGAATAGAGACAAAGGATTTTACTTTCGTCTGGGCTGAGGTCAAATACAGCCAATGTGAATAAAATCAATAAGGTTCATGGTTCAGTATCGGCCTTCTAAACTACAAATGCGGGTCCGCGGTATACAGCCAGCCAGCAACGATCCGTTCAGATGGAAACAACTTTAATATCCATAAAGTGGATCACAAATTCACGCTCATGATATGCGGGGCTCTCAAAAGACCCAAAATATTTTTGGGCAGAGTAAAGAATAAATTCATTTTATAGAACTCCTCTGAGCATATATTTGGAGCAATGTTTACCTATGTAACATTTACCCTACCCTAACCTAGCCCTATTTTTTTTTTAACCCTAATTAAGAAAAGAGAAGTAAAAGAATTTAAGTTAAGATTAAGAAAAGCTAAATGTTGAGAATTTAAAGGACGATTTTAGTAAATGTAAAGATGAAATTTAAGATACGAAAACTTTAATTAAAATTCTTCAGTTGCAAGTAAATCACTTCAAGGAAATAATTATTTACTACACTTAAACGCAACACTAATCGTAGATAGAGCACGGATCCATCAGACACGATTCCCAGAAGGCTGGACATGGACAAGGCTGAAGACACTGAAAATAGAGGAAAAGAAAGAACTTAAAGTAACAGGATTGGTTTCAATTTAATGAGATTAGTATTTGGCCAAATGAACGTCTAGTAGTATAATAGGACCTAAAGTTGTGAACCGCTGTTGTAACCCCTGAACTTTAATGACTCGAATGGTATAACCTACTTTGCCTAATGATAGTTAATTAGAATAAAAAAATACTAAACTTACGAAAGTGATGATGAAGATGAATAGATTAAAAATAATTCTAATACTTAGCAAATGTTCAACAATAAAGATTTAAGAGGGTGAGGAAGACTAATAATCTTAGCATTCAAATATATTGTAAGAAATTTGCTGTTTCAAACAAGATAAAACTACAACAGCATTTTTGTGTTTTTGGTAAAGCCGGGGCACCGCCCTTTCCCGCCACCGTGCAGTGCTCCTCGTCAGCCAGACTCTGGACAGAGCTCCTCCAATATATTTAATCCTGATATGAGGGGAAGTATCTTTAATTCAAGTCAAAATGCAATATTTTTGTCAGTCAGTCTAGTCATACTTTACTAAGTATACAAAAGGACAAGAGGGTATATCCATCAAATCTAGGTTTGTTCCTGAACCTAGTGTATGGTTAGGTATTCCAAATGAAAACCTTTATAACAATGCATAAACTTAATTTGAGAATAATGTATTTCATTTTTGTATTTAATGATGTGGTAATTTTAGTTTTACTGTGATTTTAATATCAGGATTTCTTTTGAATTTACATTTACTGAGTTTAATGGAACATATGAATTCACGACATCTAGATTTACTTGTTTACTAGAATTGTGAATCTATAAAAATATATATTTGAAAACAAAAAACATTAATCTTCCATTACAAAGTTAGAAAGAATCTATATCAAAATAAAAGAAAATGAAAATATGAAGAGAATTTACTGCAAGCAAAACATATTTGAAACTTTTGTAGAATCTACTTTAAGTTAAAGGTAATTATTTATTTTCAACCTTCTACTAAAAGGTAACATCAATTTTGTATTTTAAAATTGTCAAACCTAGTTTCTTTGAACTAAGTATTAAGAAATGGTGAATCGAACTATACTTGTATAGTTTCTCATTCTTTATTTAGAGAAAACTATTAAGGCTTTGTCTTAGCTTGGCCTAGTAAGCTCAAATCCAACATCACTTTCATAAAAGTAACTTCTTTATTTATTACTTTTAACATTGCAAACTTTCTATGCAACTCCGTATAAAATGTAAAAGGCTGGTAATAAACATTTGGTTAAATAATATCAAAACAATAAGAAACTTTATACGAATAAAAGTTACGGAAATGTAACTCTCTAAATGCCCAAAATTTCCACTGCTTGGCATTTGAGTATGGCCTTGAATCTAAATATGACATTCATTCTAAATCCGTTAAAAATGTTAGTTAGATAACTGTTACTAAAATGTCATTAGTAAAATTGCTGATGAGAAAATATTCATAAAATGGAATTATATTTCCTAAATTAGCTATAAAAAGATGTATCAAAAGATTATTAAACTTTGCATTTCTGAATTTTGAATAATATTTAATTGTAGGCAAAATATGTAGATGAACATAAAATACTGAATAAAAGTAGATATTACCTTTTCAAAACTGTAATTGTCACCCTTCTGGTTGGAACATCCACGTCTCGGAATCAAACTGGAACTGCAGTAGGTACCTAAATAATCTAAAATAATAATATCCGTTCCTATCAGTAGTAGTATCCTTTCAAGATTCTCGAAGGTCCGCCAAATTCCCGGAATGTCCACCTAATATTATTGAAGCTTCGAATTCCCGGTAGGTACACCTAATATTCTTGAAGATGCATCGCATGCCCGGAATGTCCACCTATATTGTAGATCCGTCGAATTCCCGGTAGGTACACCTAATTCTGATATCAATATCCTAAACAATCTGGCTATACTACTAACAAATTAACAATAATCTAAAATCACGCCTCAAATATCTGCAGGGTAAATCTAAGAACAATGTATCAACAAATTCGAACTATTTTTGAAACTATTTCTTACTAATAAAAATTGTACGATTTAAAATGGATGAGTGACCGCTGTTGGATGGGTGACCGCTTCTCACGTCTGACTCGAACTAGCTTAAAAGTAGTACAAAAGTTCCGCAACAAGATAAATAATTTCTGGATATCGACATGTCGTGCTACTACACCACCGAATTTGCTATGGAGGAATAAGTGCGACTACATTTTTTTAATTAATCTCCGAACTTTTATTTTACATACCAAATTGAATGTAGATCAACTTATCGCTCAAATTTACACTAACCTATTGAAATAACGTCATACCAAAACGTACCCTCCGACACACAAAATCCTGAAACAATCCTACTCTGCAAAATAATCAACAACTATATCGCAGTCCCGTGACCTAACGAGAAACTATCCCTCAGAAGAAAGTGTAAATAATTTAAACGAAATCGAACCTACGTTGCGCGCTTTGCCTCGTAGGTGTATTTGGTTAGAGCCTTCGGTACTCATAGTGCGTGAGCTAGATCGTAGGTTCGATTTCGTTTAAATTATTTACACTTTCTTCTGAGGGATAGTTTCTCGTTAGGTCACGGGACTGCGATATAGTTGTTGATTATTTTGCAGAGTAGGATTGTTTCAGGATTTTGTGTGTCGGAGGGTACGTTTTGGTATGACGTTATTTCAATAGGTTAGTGTAAATTTGAGCGATAAGTTGATCTACATTCAATTTGGTATGTAAAATAAAAGTTCGGAGATTAATTAAAAAAATGTAGTCGCACTTATTCCTCCATAGCAAATTCGGTGGTGTAGTAGCACGACATGTCGATATCCAGAAATTATTTATCTTGTTGCGGAACTTTTGTACTACTTTTAAGCTAGTTCGAGTCAGACGTGAGAAGCGGTCACCCATCCAACAGCGGTCACTCATCCATTTTAAATCGTACAATTTTTATTAGTAAGAAATAGCTCAAAAACATTATAGTTGGGTTCAAGAATAACCATGAAGTAAGTATGCTGTAAATCAAACCAATTTCTCCAATTTAATGAACACACACGATAGCTCCAGTT